>MU159687.1:0-39221 GCA_015888305.1 Antheraea pernyi
TCAGATCTGGAACAAAAAAAATGGCAATTATGGCTAATAACAATTTCTAGTGAAAATAAAACGTTACAATCACATTTTGAAACTCAAACTATTAAACGGTGTCGGAGTTTATCAATTTCTGATACTATATATCAACGTCCATACTGATGAGTTGTAGTAAATTAAAATCTCCATGAAAATTTAGTTAGGAATACGGTCAAATGGTGTCGGAGTTTATAGATCTTTGATACTATATATCAACGTCCATACTGATGAGTTGTAGTAAATTAAAGTATCCATGAAAATTTAGTTAGGAATACGGTCAAATGGTGTCGGAGTTTATAGATCTTTGATACTATATATCAACGTCCATACTGATGAGTTGTAGTAAATTAAAGTATCCATGAAAATTTAGTTAGGAATACGGTCAAATGGTGTCGGAGTTTATAGATCTTTGATACTATATATCAACGTCCATACTGATGAGTTGTAGTAAATTAAAGTATCCATGAAAATTTAGTTAGGAATACGGTCAAATGGTGTCGGAGTTTATAGATCTTTGATACTATATATCAACGTCCATACTGATGAGTTGTAGTAAATTAAAGTATCCATGAAAATTTAGTTAGGAATACGGTCAAATGGTGTCGGAGTTTATAGATCTTTGATACTATATATCAACGTCCATACTGATGAGTTGTAGTAAATTAAAGTATCCATGAAAATTTAGTTAGGAATACGGTCAAATGGTGTCGGAGTTTATAGATCTTTGATACTATATATCAACGTCCATACTGATGAGTTGTAGTAAATTAAAGTATCCATGAAAATTTAGTTAGGAATACGGTCAAATGGTGTCGGAGTTTATAGATCTTTGATACTATATATCAACGTCCATACTGATGAGTTGTAGTAAATTAAAGTATCCATGAAAATTTAGTTAGGAATACGGTCAAATGGTGTCGGAGTTTATAGATCTTTGATACTATATATCAACGTCCATACTGATGAGTTGTAGTAAATTAAAGTATCCATGAAAATTTAGTTAGGAATACGGTCAAATGGTGTCGGAGTTTATAGATCTTTGATACTATATATCAACGTCCATACTGATGAGTTGTAGTAAATTAAAGTATCCATGAAAATTTAGTTAGGAATACGGTCAAATGGTGTCGGAGTTTATAGATCTTTGATACTATATATCAACGTCCATACTGATGAGTTGTAGTAAATTAAAGTATCCATGAAAATTTAGTTAGGAATACGGTCAAATGGTGTCGGAGTTTATAGATCTTTGATACTATATATCAACGTCCATACTGATGAGTTGTAGTAAATTAAAGTATCCATGAAAATTTAGTTAGGAATACGGTCAAATGGTGTCGGAGTTTATAGATCTTTGATACTATATATCAACGTCCATACTGATGAGTTGTAGTAAATTAAAGTATCCATGAAAATTTAGTTAGGAATACGGTCAAATGGTGTCGGAGTTTATAGATCTTTGATACTATATATCAACGTCCATACTGATGAGTTGTAGTAAATTAAAGTATCCATGAAAATTTAGTTAGGAATACGGTCAAATGGTGTCGGAGTTTATAGATCTTTGATACTATATATCAACGTCCATACTGATGAGTTGTAGTAAATTAAAGTATCCATGAAAATTTAGTTAGGAATACGGTCAAATGGTGTCGGAGTTTATAGATCTTTGATACTATATATCAACGTCCATACTGATGAGTTGTAGTAAATTAAAGTATCCATGAAAATTTAGTTAGGAATACGGTCAAATGGTGTCGGAGTTTATAGATCTTTGATACTATATATCAACGTCCATACTGATGAGTTGTAGTAAATTAAAGTATCCATGAAAATTTAGTTAGGAATACGGTCAAATGGTGTCGGAGTTTATAGATCTTTGATACTATATATCAACGTCCATACTGATGAGTTGTAGTAAATTAAAGTATCCATGAAAATTTAGTTAGGAATACGGTCAAATGGTGTCGGAGTTTATAGATCTTTGATACTATATATCAACGTCCATACTGATGAGTTGTAGTAAATTAAAGTATCCATGAAAATTTAGTTAGGAATACGGTCAAATGGTGTCGGAGTTTATAGATCTTTGATACTATATATCAACGTCCATACTGATGAGTTGTAGTAAATTAAAGTATCCATGAAAATTTAGTTAGGAATACGGTCAAATGGTGTCGGAGTTTATAGATCTTTGATACTATATATCAACGTCCATACTGATGAGTTGTAGTAAATTAAAGTATCCATGAAAATTTAGTTAGGAATACGGTCAAATGGTGTCGGAGTTTATAGATCTTTGATACTATATATCAACGTCCATACTGATGAGTTGTAGTAAATTAAAGTATCCATGAAAATTTAGTTAGGAATACGGTCAAATGGTGTCGGAGTTTATAGATCTTTGATACTATATATCAACGTCCATACTGATGAGTTGTAGTAAATTAAAGTATCCATGAAAATTTAGTTAGGAATACGGTCAAATGGTGTCGGAGTTTATAGATCTTTGATACTATATATCAACGTCCATACTGATGAGTTGTAGTAAATTAAAGTATCCATGAAAATTTAGTTAGGAATACGGTCAAATGGTGTCGGAGTTTATAGATCTTTGATACTATATATCAACGTCCATACTGATGAGTTGTAGTAAATTAAAGTATCCATGAAAATTTAGTTAGGAATACGGTCAAATGGTGTCGGAGTTTATAGATCTTTGATACTATATATCAACGTCCATACTGATGAGTTGTAGTAAATTAAAGTATCCATGAAAATTTAGTTAGGAATACGGTCAAATGGTGTCGGAGTTTATAGATCTTTGATACTATATATCAACGTCCATACTGATGAGTTGTAGTAAATTAAAGTATCCATGAAAATTTAGTTAGGAATACGGTCAAATGGTGTCGGAGTTTATAGATCTTTGATACTATATATCAACGTCCATACTGATGAGTTGTAGTAAATTAAAGTATCCATGAAAATTTAGTTAGGAATACGGTCAAATGGTGTCGGAGTTTATAGATCTTTGATACTATATATCAACGTCCATACTGATGAGTTGTAGTAAATTAAAGTATCCATGAAAATTTAGTTAGGAATACGGTCAAATGGTGTCGGAGTTTATAGATCTTTGATACTATATATCAACGTCCATACTGATGAGTTGTAGTAAATTAAAGTATCCATGAAAATTTAGTTAGGAATACGGTCAAATGGTGTCGGAGTTTATAGATCTTTGATACTATATATCAACGTCCATACTGATGAGTTGTAGTAAATTAAAGTATCCATGAAAATTTAGTTAGGAATACGGTCAAATGGTGTCGGAGTTTATAGATCTTTGATACTATATATCAACGTCCATACTGATGAGTTGTAGTAAATTAAAGTATCCATGAAAATTTAGTTAGGAATACGGTCAAATGGTGTCGGAGTTTATAGATCTTTGATACTATATATCAACGTCCATACTGATGAGTTGTAGTAAATTAAAGTATCCATGAAAATTTAGTTAGGAATACGGTCAAATGGTGTCGGAGTTTATAGATCTTTGATACTATATATCAACGTCCATACTGATGAGTTGTAGTAAATTAAAGTATCCATGAAAATTTAGTTAGGAATACGGTCAAATGGTGTCGGAGTTTATAGATCTTTGATACTATATATCAACGTCCATACTGATGAGTTGTAGTAAATTAAAGTATCCATGAAAATTTAGTTAGGAATACGGTCAAATGGTGTCGGAGTTTATAGATCTTTGATACTATATATCAACGTCCATACTGATGAGTTGTAGTAAATTAAAGTATCCATGAAAATTTAGTTAGGAATACGGTCAAATGGTGTCGGAGTTTATAGATCTTTGATACTATATATCAACGTCCATACTGATGAGTTGTAGTAAATTAAAGTATCCATGAAAATTTAGTTAGGAATACGGTCAAATGGTGTCGGAGTTTATAGATCTTTGATACTATATATCAACGTCCATACTGATGAGTTGTAGTAAATTAAAGTATCCATGAAAATTTAGTTAGGAATACGGTCAAATGGTGTCGGAGTTTATAGATCTTTGATACTATATATCAACGTCCATACTGATGAGTTGTAGTAAATTAAAGTATCCATGAAAATTTAGTTAGGAATACGGTCAAATGGTGTCGGAGTTTATAGATCTTTGATACTATATATCAACGTCCATACTGATGAGTTGTAGTAAATTAAAGTATCCATGAAAATTTAGTTAGGAATACGGTCAAATGGTGTCGGAGTTTATAGATCTTTGATACTATATATCAACGTCCATACTGATGAGTTGTAGTAAATTAAAGTATCCATGAAAATTTAGTTAGGAATACGGTCAAATGGTGTCGGAGTTTATAGATCTTTGATACTATATATCAACGTCCATACTGATGAGTTGTAGTAAATTAAAGTATCCATGAAAATTTAGTTAGGAATACGGTCAAATGGTGTCGGAGTTTATAGATCTTTGATACTATATATCAACGTCCATACTGATGAGTTGTAGTAAATTAAAGTATCCATGAAAATTTAGTTAGGAATACGGTCAAATGGTGTCGGAGTTTATAGATCTTTGATACTATATATCAACGTCCATACTGATGAGTTGTAGTAAATTAAAGTATCCATGAAAATTTAGTTAGGAATACGGTCAAATGGTGTCGGAGTTTATAGATCTTTGATACTATATATCAACGTCCATACTGATGAGTTGTAGTAAATTAAAGTATCCATGAAAATTTAGTTAGGAATACGGTCAAATGGTGTCGGAGTTTATAGATCTTTGATACTATATATCAACGTCCATACTGATGAGTTGTAGTAAATTAAAGTATCCATGAAAATTTAGTTAGGAATACGGTCAAATGGTGTCGGAGTTTATAGATCTTTGATACTATATATCAACGTCCATACTGATGAGTTGTAGTAAATTAAAGTATCCATGAAAATTTAGTTAGGAATACGGTCAAATGGTGTCGGAGTTTATAGATCTTTGATACTATATATCAACGTCCATACTGATGAGTTGTAGTAAATTAAAGTATC
The DNA here is from genome assembly GCA_015888305.1 of Antheraea pernyi. Taxonomy (NCBI): domain Eukaryota; kingdom Metazoa; phylum Arthropoda; class Insecta; order Lepidoptera; family Saturniidae; genus Antheraea; species Antheraea pernyi. The sequence continues at coordinate 5,107 of MU159687.1, forward strand.
CATGAAAATTTAGTTAGGAATACGGTCAAATGGTGTCGGAGTTTATAGATCTTTGATACTATATATCAACGTCCATACTGATGAGTTGTAGTAAATTAAAGTATCCATGAAAATTTAGTTAGGAATACGGTCAAATGGTGTCGGAGTTTATAGATCTTTGATACTATATATCAACGTCCATACTGATGAGTTGTAGTAAATTAAAGTATCCATGAAAATTTAGTTAGGAATACGGTCAAATGGTGTCGGAGTTTATAGATCTTTGATACTATATATCAACGTCCATACTGATGAGTTGTAGTAAATTAAAGTATCCATGAAAATTTAGTTAGGAATACGGTCAAATGGTGTCGGAGTTTATAGATCTTTGATACTATATATCAACGTCCATACTGATGAGTTGTAGTAAATTAAAGTATCCATGAAAATTTAGTTAGGAATACGGTCAAATGGTGTCGGAGTTTATAGATCTTTGATACTATATATCAACGTCCATACTGATGAGTTGTAGTAAATTAAAGTATCCATGAAAATTTAGTTAGGAATACGGTCAAATGGTGTCGGAGTTTATAGATCTTTGATACTATATATCAACGTCCATACTGATGAGTTGTAGTAAATTAAAGTATCCATGAAAATTTAGTTAGGAATACGGTCAAATGGTGTCGGAGTTTATAGATCTTTGATACTATATATCAACGTCCATACTGATGAGTTGTAGTAAATTAAAGTATCCATGAAAATTTAGTTAGGAATACGGTCAAATGGTGTCGGAGTTTATAGATCTTTGATACTATATATCAACGTCCATACTGATGAGTTGTAGTAAATTAAAGTATCCATGAAAATTTAGTTAGGAATACGGTCAAATGGTGTCGGAGTTTATAGATCTTTGATACTATATATCAACGTCCATACTGATGAGTTGTAGTAAATTAAAGTATCCATGAAAATTTAGTTAGGAATACGGTCAAATGGTGTCGGAGTTTATAGATCTTTGATACTATATATCAACGTCCATACTGATGAGTTGTAGTAAATTAAAGTATCCATGAAAATTTAGTTAGGAATACGGTCAAATGGTGTCGGAGTTTATAGATCTTTGATACTATATATCAACGTCCATACTGATGAGTTGTAGTAAATTAAAGTATCCATGAAAATTTAGTTAGGAATACGGTCAAATGGTGTCGGAGTTTATAGATCTTTGATACTATATATCAACGTCCATACTGATGAGTTGTAGTAAATTAAAGTATCCATGAAAATTTAGTTAGGAATACGGTCAAATGGTGTCGGAGTTTATAGATCTTTGATACTATATATCAACGTCCATACTGATGAGTTGTAGTAAATTAAAGTATCCATGAAAATTTAGTTAGGAATACGGTCAAATGGTGTCGGAGTTTATAGATCTTTGATACTATATATCAACGTCCATACTGATGAGTTGTAGTAAATTAAAGTATCCATGAAAATTTAGTTAGGAATACGGTCAAATGGTGTCGGAGTTTATAGATCTTTGATACTATATATCAACGTCCATACTGATGAGTTGTAGTAAATTAAAGTATCCATGAAAATTTAGTTAGGAATACGGTCAAATGGTGTCGGAGTTTATAGATCTTTGATACTATATATCAACGTCCATACTGATGAGTTGTAGTAAATTAAAGTATCCATGAAAATTTAGTTAGGAATACGGTCAAATGGTGTCGGAGTTTATAGATCTTTGATACTATATATCAACGTCCATACTGATGAGTTGTAGTAAATTAAAGTATCCATGAAAATTTAGTTAGGAATACGGTCAAATGGTGTCGGAGTTTATAGATCTTTGATACTATATATCAACGTCCATACTGATGAGTTGTAGTAAATTAAAGTATCCATGAAAATTTAGTTAGGAATACGGTCAAATGGTGTCGGAGTTTATAGATCTTTGATACTATATATCAACGTCCATACTGATGAGTTGTAGTAAATTAAAGTATCCATGAAAATTTAGTTAGGAATACGGTCAAATGGTGTCGGAGTTTATAGATCTTTGATACTATATATCAACGTCCATACTGATGAGTTGTAGTAAATTAAAGTATCCATGAAAATTTAGTTAGGAATACGGTCAAATGGTGTCGGAGTTTATAGATCTTTGATACTATATATCAACGTCCATACTGATGAGTTGTAGTAAATTAAAGTATCCATGAAAATTTAGTTAGGAATACGGTCAAATGGTGTCGGAGTTTATAGATCTTTGATACTATATATCAACGTCCATACTGATGAGTTGTAGTAAATTAAAGTATCCATGAAAATTTAGTTAGGAATACGGTCAAATGGTGTCGGAGTTTATAGATCTTTGATACTATATATCAACGTCCATACTGATGAGTTGTAGTAAATTAAAGTATCCATGAAAATTTAGTTAGGAATACGGTCAAATGGTGTCGGAGTTTATAGATCTTTGATACTATATATCAACGTCCATACTGATGAGTTGTAGTAAATTAAAGTATCCATGAAAATTTAGTTAGGAATACGGTCAAATGGTGTCGGAGTTTATAGATCTTTGATACTATATATCAACGTCCATACTGATGAGTTGTAGTAAATTAAAGTATCCATGAAAATTTAGTTAGGAATACGGTCAAATGGTGTCGGAGTTTATAGATCTTTGATACTATATATCAACGTCCATACTGATGAGTTGTAGTAAATTAAAGTATCCATGAAAATTTAGTTAGGAATACGGTCAAATGGTGTCGGAGTTTATAGATCTTTGATACTATATATCAACGTCCATACTGATGAGTTGTAGTAAATTAAAGTATCCATGAAAATTTAGTTAGGAATACGGTCAAATGGTGTCGGAGTTTATAGATCTTTGATACTATATATCAACGTCCATACTGATGAGTTGTAGTAAATTAAAGTATCCATGAAAATTTAGTTAGGAATACGGTCAAATGGTGTCGGAGTTTATAGATCTTTGATACTATATATCAACGTCCATACTGATGAGTTGTAGTAAATTAAAGTATCCATGAAAATTTAGTTAGGAATACGGTCAAATGGTGTCGGAGTTTATAGATCTTTGATACTATATATCAACGTCCATACTGATGAGTTGTAGTAAATTAAAGTATCCATGAAAATTTAGTTAGGAATACGGTCAAATGGTGTCGGAGTTTATAGATCTTTGATACTATATATCAACGTCCATACTGATGAGTTGTAGTAAATTAAAGTATCCATGAAAATTTAGTTAGGAATACGGTCAAATGGTGTCGGAGTTTATAGATCTTTGATACTATATATCAACGTCCATACTGATGAGTTGTAGTAAATTAAAGTATCCATGAAAATTTAGTTAGGAATACGGTCAAATGGTGTCGGAGTTTATAGATCTTTGATACTATATATCAACGTCCATACTGATGAGTTGTAGTAAATTAAAGTATCCATGAAAATTTAGTTAGGAATACGGTCAAATGGTGTCGGAGTTTATAGATCTTTGATACTATATATCAACGTCCATACTGATGAGTTGTAGTAAATTAAAGTATCCATGAAAATTTAGTTAGGAATACGGTCAAATGGTGTCGGAGTTTATAGATCTTTGATACTATATATCAACGTCCATACTGATGAGTTGTAGTAAATTAAAGTATCCATGAAAATTTAGTTAGGAATACGGTCAAATGGTGTCGGAGTTTATAGATCTTTGATACTATATATCAACGTCCATACTGATGAGTTGTAGTAAATTAAAGTATCCATGAAAATTTAGTTAGGAATACGGTCAAATGGTGTCGGAGTTTATAGATCTTTGATACTATATATCAACGTCCATACTGATGAGTTGTAGTAAATTAAAGTATCCATGAAAATTTAGTTAGGAATACGGTCAAATGGTGTCGGAGTTTATAGATCTTTGATACTATATATCAACGTCCATACTGATGAGTTGTAGTAAATTAAAGTATCCATGAAAATTTAGTTAGGAATACGGTCAAATGGTGTCGGAGTTTATAGATCTTTGATACTATATATCAACGTCCATACTGATGAGTTGTAGTAAATTAAAGTATCCATGAAAATTTAGTTAGGAATACGGTCAAATGGTGTCGGAGTTTATAGATCTTTGATACTATATATCAACGTCCATACTGATGAGTTGTAGTAAATTAAAGTATCCATGAAAATTTAGTTAGGAATACGGTCAAATGGTGTCGGAGTTTATAGATCTTTGATACTATATATCAACGTCCATACTGATGAGTTGTAGTAAATTAAAGTATCCATGAAAATTTAGTTAGGAATACGGTCAAATGGTGTCGGAGTTTATAGATCTTTGATACTATATATCAACGTCCATACTGATGAGTTGTAGTAAATTAAAGTATCCATGAAAATTTAGTTAGGAATACGGTCAAATGGTGTCGGAGTTTATAGATCTTTGATACTATATATCAACGTCCATACTGATGAGTTGTAGTAAATTAAAGTATCCATGAAAATTTAGTTAGGAATACGGTCAAATGGTGTCGGAGTTTATAGATCTTTGATACTATATATCAACGTCCATACTGATGAGTTGTAGTAAATTAAAGTATCCATGAAAATTTAGTTAGGAATACGGTCAAATGGTGTCGGAGTTTATAGATCTTTGATACTATATATCAACGTCCATACTGATGAGTTGTAGTAAATTAAAGTATCCATGAAAATTTAGTTAGGAATACGGTCAAATGGTGTCGGAGTTTATAGATCTTTGATACTATATATCAACGTCCATACTGATGAGTTGTAGTAAATTAAAGTATCCATGAAAATTTAGTTAGGAATACGGTCAAATGGTGTCGGAGTTTATAGATCTTTGATACTATATATCAACGTCCATACTGATGAGTTGTAGTAAATTAAAGTATCCATGAAAATTTAGTTAGGAATACGGTCAAATGGTGTCGGAGTTTATAGATCTTTGATACTATATATCAACGTCCATACTGATGAGTTGTAGTAAATTAAAGTATCCATGAAAATTTAGTTAGGAATACGGTCAAATGGTGTCGGAGTTTATAGATCTTTGATACTATATATCAACGTCCATACTGATGAGTTGTAGTAAATTAAAGTATCCATGAAAATTTAGTTAGGAATACGGTCAAATGGTGTCGGAGTTTATAGATCTTTGATACTATATATCAACGTCCATACTGATGAGTTGTAGTAAATTAAAGTATCCATGAAAATTTAGTTAGGAATACGGTCAAATGGTGTCGGAGTTTATAGATCTTTGATACTATATATCAACGTCCATACTGATGAGTTGTAGTAAATTAAAGTATCCATGAAAATTTAGTTAGGAATACGGTCAAATGGTGTCGGAGTTTATAGATCTTTGATACTATATATCAACGTCCATACTGATGAGTTGTAGTAAATTAAAGTATCCATGAAAATTTAGTTAGGAATACGGTCAAATGGTGTCGGAGTTTATAGATCTTTGATACTATATATCAACGTCCATACTGATGAGTTGTAGTAAATTAAAGTATCCATGAAAATTTAGTTAGGAATACGGTCAAATGGTGTCGGAGTTTATAGATCTTTGATACTATATATCAACGTCCATACTGATGAGTTGTAGTAAATTAAAGTATCCATGAAAATTTAGTTAGGAATACGGTCAAATGGTGTCGGAGTTTATAGATCTTTGATACTATATATCAACGTCCATACTGATGAGTTGTAGTAAATTAAAGTATCCATGAAAATTTAGTTAGGAATACGGTCAAATGGTGTCGGAGTTTATAGATCTTTGATACTATATATCAACGTCCATACTGATGAGTTGTAGTAAATTAAAGTATCCATGAAAATTTAGTTAGGAATACGGTCAAATGGTGTCGGAGTTTATAGATCTTTGATACTATATATCAACGTCCATACTGATGAGTTGTAGTAAATTAAAGTATCCATGAAAATTTAGTTAGGAATACGGTCAAATGGTGTCGGAGTTTATAGATCTTTGATACTATATATCAACGTCCATACTGATGAGTTGTAGTAAATTAAAGTATCCATGAAAATTTAGTTAGGAATACGGTCAAATGGTGTCGGAGTTTATAGATCTTTGATACTATATATCAACGTCCATACTGATGAGTTGTAGTAAATTAAAGTATCCATGAAAATTTAGTTAGGAATACGGTCAAATGGTGTCGGAGTTTATAGATCTTTGATACTATATATCAACGTCCATACTGATGAGTTGTAGTAAATTAAAGTATCCATGAAAATTTAGTTAGGAATACGGTCAAATGGTGTCGGAGTTTATAGATCTTTGATACTATATATCAACGTCCATACTGATGAGTTGTAGTAAATTAAAGTATCCATGAAAATTTAGTTAGGAATACGGTCAAATGGTGTCGGAGTTTATAGATCTTTGATACTATATATCAACGTCCATACTGATGAGTTGTAGTAAATTAAAGTATCCATGAAAATTTAGTTAGGAATACGGTCAAATGGTGTCGGAGTTTATAGATCTTTGATACTATATATCAACGTCCATACTGATGAGTTGTAGTAAATTAAAGTATCCATGAAAATTTAGTTAGGAATACGGTCAAATGGTGTCGGAGTTTATAGATCTTTGATACTATATATCAACGTCCATACTGATGAGTTGTAGTAAATTAAAGTATCCATGAAAATTTAGTTAGGAATACGGTCAAATGGTGTCGGAGTTTATAGATCTTTGATACTATATATCAACGTCCATACTGATGAGTTGTAGTAAATTAAAGTATCCATGAAAATTTAGTTAGGAATACGGTCAAATGGTGTCGGAGTTTATAGATCTTTGATACTATATATCAACGTCCATACTGATGAGTTGTAGTAAATTAAAGTATCCATGAAAATTTAGTTAGGAATACGGTCAAATGGTGTCGGAGTTTATAGATCTTTGATACTATATATCAACGTCCATACTGATGAGTTGTAGTAAATTAAAGTATCCATGAAAATTTAGTTAGGAATACGGTCAAATGGTGTCGGAGTTTATAGATCTTTGATACTATATATCAACGTCCATACTGATGAGTTGTAGTAAATTAAAGTATCCATGAAAATTTAGTTAGGAATACGGTCAAATGGTGTCGGAGTTTATAGATCTTTGATACTATATATCAACGTCCATACTGATGAGTTGTAGTAAATTAAAGTATCCATGAAAATTTAGTTAGGAATACGGTCAAATGGTGTCGGAGTTTATAGATCTTTGATACTATATATCAACGTCCATACTGATGAGTTGTAGTAAATTAAAGTATCCATGAAAATTTAGTTAGGAATACGGTCAAATGGTGTCGGAGTTTATAGATCTTTGATACTATATATCAACGTCCATACTGATGAGTTGTAGTAAATTAAAGTATCCATGAAAATTTAGTTAGGAATACGGTCAAATGGTGTCGGAGTTTATAGATCTTTGATACTATATATCAACGTCCATACTGATGAGTTGTAGTAAATTAAAGTATCCATGAAAATTTAGTTAGGAATACGGTCAAATGGTGTCGGAGTTTATAGATCTTTGATACTATATATCAACGTCCATACTGATGAGTTGTAGTAAATTAAAGTATCCATGAAAATTTAGTTAGGAATACGGTCAAATGGTGTCGGAGTTTATAGATCTTTGATACTATATATCAACGTCCATACTGATGAGTTGTAGTAAATTAAAGTATCCATGAAAATTTAGTTAGGAATACGGTCAAATGGTGTCGGAGTTTATAGATCTTTGATACTATATATCAACGTCCATACTGATGAGTTGTAGTAAATTAAAGTATCCATGAAAATTTAGTTAGGAATACGGTCAAATGGTGTCGGAGTTTATAGATCTTTGATACTATATATCAACGTCCATACTGATGAGTTGTAGTAAATTAAAGTATCCATGAAAATTTAGTTAGGAATACGGTCAAATGGTGTCGGAGTTTATAGATCTTTGATACTATATATCAACGTCCATACTGATGAGTTGTAGTAAATTAAAGTATCCATGAAAATTTAGTTAGGAATACGGTCAAATGGTGTCGGAGTTTATAGATCTTTGATACTATATATCAACGTCCATACTGATGAGTTGTAGTAAATTAAAGTATCCATGAAAATTTAGTTAGGAATACGGTCAAATGGTGTCGGAGTTTATAGATCTTTGATACTATATATCAACGTCCATACTGATGAGTTGTAGTAAATTAAAGTATCCATGAAAATTTAGTTAGGAATACGGTCAAATGGTGTCGGAGTTTATAGATCTTTGATACTATATATCAACGTCCATACTGATGAGTTGTAGTAAATTAAAGTATCCATGAAAATTTAGTTAGGAATACGGTCAAATGGTGTCGGAGTTTATAGATCTTTGATACTATATATCAACGTCCATACTGATGAGTTGTAGTAAATTAAAGTATCCATGAAAATTTAGTTAGGAATACGGTCAAATGGTGTCGGAGTTTATAGATCTTTGATACTATATATCAACGTCCATACTGATGAGTTGTAGTAAATTAAAGTATCCATGAAAATTTAGTTAGGAATACGGTCAAATGGTGTCGGAGTTTATAGATCTTTGATACTATATATCAACGTCCATACTGATGAGTTGTAGTAAATTAAAGTATCCATGAAAATTTAGTTAGGAATACGGTCAAATGGTGTCGGAGTTTATAGATCTTTGATACTATATATCAACGTCCATACTGATGAGTTGTAGTAAATTAAAGTATCCATGAAAATTTAGTTAGGAATACGGTCAAATGGTGTCGGAGTTTATAGATCTTTGATACTATATATCAACGTCCATACTGATGAGTTGTAGTAAATTAAAGTATCCATGAAAATTTAGTTAGGAATACGGTCAAATGGTGTCGGAGTTTATAGATCTTTGATACTATATATCAACGTCCATACTGATGAGTTGTAGTAAATTAAAGTATCCATGAAAATTTAGTTAGGAATACGGTCAAATGGTGTCGGAGTTTATAGATCTTTGATACTATATATCAACGTCCATACTGATGAGTTGTAGTAAATTAAAGTATCCATGAAAATTTAGTTAGGAATACGGTCAAATGGTGTCGGAGTTTATAGATCTTTGATACTATATATCAACGTCCATACTGATGAGTTGTAGTAAATTAAAGTATCCATGAAAATTTAGTTAGGAATACGGTCAAATGGTGTCGGAGTTTATAGATCTTTGATACTATATATCAACGTCCATACTGATGAGTTGTAGTAAATTAAAGTATCCATGAAAATTTAGTTAGGAATACGGTCAAATGGTGTCGGAGTTTATAGATCTTTGATACTATATATCAACGTCCATACTGATGAGTTGTAGTAAATTAAAGTATCCATGAAAATTTAGTTAGGAATACGGTCAAATGGTGTCGGAGTTTATAGATCTTTGATACTATATATCAACGTCCATACTGATGAGTTGTAGTAAATTAAAGTATCCATGAAAATTTAGTTAGGAATACGGTCAAATGGTGTCGGAGTTTATAGATCTTTGATACTATATATCAACGTCCATACTGATGAGTTGTAGTAAATTAAAGTATCCATGAAAATTTAGTTAGGAATACGGTCAAATGGTGTCGGAGTTTATAGATCTTTGATACTATATATCAACGTCCATACTGATGAGTTGTAGTAAATTAAAGTATCCATGAAAATTTAGTTAGGAATACGGTCAAATGGTGTCGGAGTTTATAGATCTTTGATACTATATATCAACGTCCATACTGATGAGTTGTAGTAAATTAAAGTATCCATGAAAATTTAGTTAGGAATACGGTCAAATGGTGTCGGAGTTTATAGATCTTTGATACTATATATCAACGTCCATACTGATGAGTTGTAGTAAATTAAAGTATCCATGAAAATTTAGTTAGGAATACGGTCAAATGGTGTCGGAGTTTATAGATCTTTGATACTATATATCAACGTCCATACTGATGAGTTGTAGTAAATTAAAGTATCCATGAAAATTTAGTTAGGAATACGGTCAAATGGTGTCGGAGTTTATAGATCTTTGATACTATATATCAACGTCCATACTGATGAGTTGTAGTAAATTAAAGTATCCATGAAAATTTAGTTAGGAATACGGTCAAATGGTGTCGGAGTTTATAGATCTTTGATACTATATATCAACGTCCATACTGATGAGTTGTAGTAAATTAAAGTATCCATGAAAATTTAGTTAGGAATACGGTCAAATGGTGTCGGAGTTTATAGATCTTTGATACTATATATCAACGTCCATACTGATGAGTTGTAGTAAATTAAAGTATCCATGAAAATTTAGTTAGGAATACGGTCAAATGGTGTCGGAGTTTATAGATCTTTGATACTATATATCAACGTCCATACTGATGAGTTGTAGTAAATTAAAGTATCCATGAAAATTTAGTTAGGAATACGGTCAAATGGTGTCGGAGTTTATAGATCTTTGATACTATATATCAACGTCCATACTGATGAGTTGTAGTAAATTAAAGTATCCATGAAAATTTAGTTAGGAATACGGTCAAATGGTGTCGGAGTTTATAGATCTTTGATACTATATATCAACGTCCATACTGATGAGTTGTAGTAAATTAAAGTATCCATGAAAATTTAGTTAGGAATACGGTCAAATGGTGTCGGAGTTTATAGATCTTTGATACTATATATCAACGTCCATACTGATGAGTTGTAGTAAATTAAAGTATCCATGAAAATTTAGTTAGGAATACGGTCAAATGGTGTCGGAGTTTATAGATCTTTGATACTATATATCAACGTCCATACTGATGAGTTGTAGTAAATTAAAGTATCCATGAAAATTTAGTTAGGAATACGGTCAAATGGTGTCGGAGTTTATAGATCTTTGATACTATATATCAACGTCCATACTGATGAGTTGTAGTAAATTAAAGTATCCATGAAAATTTAGTTAGGAATACGGTCAAATGGTGTCGGAGTTTATAGATCTTTGATACTATATATCAACGTCCATACTGATGAGTTGTAGTAAATTAAAGTATCCATGAAAATTTAGTTAGGAATACGGTCAAATGGTGTCGGAGTTTATAGATCTTTGATACTATATATCAACGTCCATACTGATGAGTTGTAGTAAATTAAAGTATCCATGAAAATTTAGTTAGGAATACGGTCAAATGGTGTCGGAGTTTATAGATCTTTGATACTATATATCAACGTCCATACTGATGAGTTGTAGTAAATTAAAGTATCCATGAAAATTTAGTTAGGAATACGGTCAAATGGTGTCGGAGTTTATAGATCTTTGATACTATATATCAACGTCCATACTGATGAGTTGTAGTAAATTAAAGTATCCATGAAAATTTAGTTAGGAATACGGTCAAATGGTGTCGGAGTTTATAGATCTTTGATACTATATATCAACGTCCATACTGATGAGTTGTAGTAAATTAAAGTATCCATGAAAATTTAGTTAGGAATACGGTCAAATGGTGTCGGAGTTTATAGATCTTTGATACTATATATCAACGTCCATACTGATGAGTTGTAGTAAATTAAAGTATCCATGAAAATTTAGTTAGGAATACGGTCAAATGGTGTCGGAGTTTATAGATCTTTGATACTATATATCAACGTCCATACTGATGAGTTGTAGTAAATTAAAGTATCCATGAAAATTTAGTTAGGAATACGGTCAAATGGTGTCGGAGTTTATAGATCTTTGATACTATATATCAACGTCCATACTGATGAGTTGTAGTAAATTAAAGTATCCATGAAAATTTAGTTAGGAATACGGTCAAATGGTGTCGGAGTTTATAGATCTTTGATAGTGTATATGTTGTGTAAAATTGAAGCAGTAGTGTGACTAATGCATATTTTAATTAATTTAATGTACTTCTAATGCATTTTATATAAAATAAATAGCTTTCTGCACTTCTCCTCCATATAAACTTTAACTATGCCAAGTTTCACGTTCATCCGTTCGCCCAATTCCGTTAAAAAGGGGTACAAAGATTAGGCTTCACGTATTAATATATATGATATGATACCTTATCTATACTAATATTATTACTGTGAACGTAACTGTCTATCTCTTACCTTTTCTTAACAAAACTTCTGAACACCTAGTCCGTTGATTCAACGTGTTGAACACGGCGTTGAAGCTGTTAGTTGGTCAATAGCGTAGTCAGTCCAAAAAAAAAAACGTCTGAACTGATTGCAGACTGGATTACAAAGAAGTACATTTTAATATTATGTAAAGAAATAGAATATTATACCATTTAAGCTAACAAACACCAATTAATAATACAAAAAGAATTAAGTCTATTCATTTTTCTTTTTCAGATTTCATATAACAGTCATTTGTCCAAGTGCAAGGGTGACCTTGCGGATGTAGAAACTAAACCGTCCAAGGAAATGACAAAGAAGAAATTTCTTTGTGACATCTGTGGTAAAACTGCTTATTCGAATGCAAGTCTCTTAGTACATATGTATGTTATTTAATTCATGTATATTAAAATGGCATTTAAAAGTCTATTTTGTATAGCAATAAATAATTTTCAAACAATAATCACAACTCAGCTATACTTATATAATTCTTAACTTTCCCATGTCATATATTGGAGTTAAACATAGACAGAGGGAGCAAGAAATAGTTGAATAAAAAAAAATGTAATAGTAGTATATACCAAAGAAATTGGATCAACAAATATGTCGCCAAAGCCGACGTGTGCCGCACACCTTTGAGCTAGTTGTCAAAATAAAATCGGCTGGGTGCCTTAAGCGCTCGCCTTAGTAGTCCGGTGAAGCTGTTAAGACCTTGCTGGGTCAATAGCATAGTCAGTTCGAAAAAAAAAAAAACAAATATGTCACATATTATGTTGCAGGGGTATACACGAAAACGTATTTCCTTTTAAGTGCGATGTATGTCCATATCAAGGTCGGACGATGGATTTGCTCAAGGTTCATAAGAGATCCCATTTAGTTGATAAACCGTTCAAATGCACTCAGTGTCCGAAGGCAACGACCACGTCGAGCAATCTTTCGAAGCATATGCGACATGTGCATAGCACTTCAAGACCGCATAAGGTAAGATATTGCGTATCTAAGTAACCATTGATTTCTATTTGAACGTTTTAAAGTTATTCGATTTATTTTAAAAAAAATTGGTTGTCTGTAAAGTGTCTTGCTTGCTCGCTCGGCTCAGGCGGAACATGACAATGAGTCATGATTTTTCGTGTGTGCAGCCGTTGTTTATCGATTTATAAGTCGTTGTCACGTCAAAAACATTAAATAAACTCAGTAACAAAAAGTCTGACAATCAGTTATTCATATATTATGATCTTATTCAGTTTATGGATAGTATTACTTTGGTATCAGTAGTCCAGTGAAGCTCTTCTTAACGTCTTACGTCGTCTTAACGACCTTGCTTTGACAATAGCGTAGTCAGTTCGAAAAAAAAAAAACCTTGGTATCACAGTTCCTATATATAAATTATGCAATCGCCATCACAAGATTCATATCATTAAAAATCTGAGAGACTCAGTAACATTAGCTCAGGTAAATGATCTGCTCAATAAATTATAACCATTTATTGAAACGAATTGCTCAAGTGTCTGAGCACAGTTACAATGAAAAGATAAACGTATTCGTCTGTCACACAACATATATATAAAACTGTAAACAAAAAAATATGCAAATATAAAACAAACACTAGAAAAACAACATAACAGTGGGAAACATACAATTGTTAGACATCAGTGCATTGATGTAATTAAATATGTCGTTTTGAGCATTTCATTTCATTGAGTGGCTCAAGACATGGTTTAATGTAGCTAACAAAATAGATGTAACATTTGAATTGTTTACTAATTAGCTATTCCTTGTGGATTATTCCGTACATTTTACTATATAAAGTAGCCTTTGTCCTTCTATAGGTTCCAAGCTACCTTTATACTATATTTCATTGCGATCAGTGTTCAGAAAGTTAGCCGTAAAAAGGTAATAAAACAGACAGACAGTTTTTACCATTCTTACTTTGGTATTCATAATATTAGTGTGGACAACCCACACATAAGCCTTTAGTCCCTGATTTAGTTTGGTTTTTAACACGCTTTTATTAGCTTCACCTGTATGTTTGTAAACTACCCCTTTGAGCTCGATTTTGTCCTACTTTGAACGATCAGATTTAATTCAAACTTTGCTCACCTGTCAACACACACATGACACAACAACACATGACAATGCAATAATCTGAAAAAAAAGTTTGAAAAATTTAACTAAAAAATGAAAAATAAATAATAGTTTAAAAAACTAAAAAAAACACGCTTTCATAAAAAAACCAACTAAAAACAGAAAATAAAATTTAATAAATTTGGATTAAGAATAGTGTAAATTAGAAATAAATATATATTTTTGTAAAAAGGGACAAAAAATGATAAAAATGCTGATATCTGGAGGTGCTGATATTAACATGCGTCACTGTTAATTAAAAGTTAATTTTATTTTCTGTTTTTTTATGAAAGCGTGTTTTTTTTAACTATTATTTACAATATTTTAATTACAGTGTAACTATTGCGAAAAAGCTTTCTCCTACCAACATGATATGAAGAGGCATGTAAAAGACATACATTTAAGACAGGGAACGGTTGAGTGTGACGTCTGTTATAAAAAATTTAATACCAAGTAAGTGAAATCGTTTCGTTTGAACCTGTAATATTTACTAACATTAGGGGTCATCTGTAAATTACACGTTGGAGATCGACAAAAGTGGAACAATCATAAACTTCGTGACGTCACATGTATAAATCTAAGATTGTAAATACACAAAAGCTCTTCAATATGTACTTAAAAGAAAAAGAAAGTCGGTTGAGAAACCAATGAGGAAGAACTTTTTTAACATTGTCTATGTAAAAAAATATATTATTACTACTTTTTTTATCATTAAAAACTCTGTGAAATATCTTTGATGTATTTTTTTCTATAAAAGCCATCTAAACACAAAATATTAAAAAATGATTATTTTTGGATTGAAAAAAATCACTATGTTTTGGTTTTATCGCGATGATTTCTTTCACCGAAAGCTCCGATTAAGTTGCTAGGATTCGAACTTACGCCTATCGATATGGCATGGCGTCCGAACACATTACCAATTATCACAAAAAACCGACGTGAAGTAACAGTGCATTGTTGCGTTTCGTTCTGGCAGTCAGAGCGCCGGAGGTCTGCCTCCTTCTCCCTCCTCACCCCTTTCCACTCAAACACACGCTGGTAACGCACTTACGACTTCCCAGATGTTGTTAGTGTCTATGGACAGTGGCGATCACTTAACACCAGGTGAGCCACGTGTTCTTTTGCCTCCTAAGACTTAAAAAAAAAAGTGTATGTGTACTTATGTACACGCGTTAGAAGTTATACTTCTTTGGCGTAATAATATAAAAATCTTTTCAAAAATTTTATCTTTCGCCTTATTCTACGTTTGTAGAAAAACGACACTAACAATAGAAAAAAAGTATTTAATACATTGAAAGTTTTAATACAAAGAAACAAAATGTAGACTATAGCTAACTTCAGGGTGTCGGTTTTTCGTGACAGTGTGCGCGGGCATCTTAAAAATTTACTCTCATTATTTTTCCCTAACGTGCCAAAATAAGTATAACTTCAAAAAAGGTATTTAATACATTGAAAGTTTTAATACAAAAAACAAAATGTTGACTATAACTAACTTCAGGGTATCGGTTTTTCGTGACGGTGTGCGCGCGCTTCCTAAAAATGTACTCTCATCATTTTCCCCTTACGCGCCAAAAAAAGTATAACTTCAAAAACTAAGCCATCACCGCTTGTAACACCACTTTATGTACGAAAATATAGAACTATAGATTTTGGAATTTTAATCGCCGATACGTCATGAACTGTATATAACGTGATTATGTCCGTACCTTTCCTTAATTACCTTCGTCGGGAAGAGGTCTATGACCCTACAGACTGGTATGGTTCCTATATAGATTGATGTTGTTTTTAGAAAAATCCTACAAGGTCATAGATGGAAGATACATAAGATCAAAGGTGAAAGACAAGGACGGCTTCCATCGTATTTGCAATGCCAAATGGGGGAACCAAACGAGAACAATATTAATGAATGTGAACGTAACTATGAAAATTCTTCAGAAAACGTCTAGTGTTCGTCTAAAGCTGTGTTTGTGGTTTATATTGTGCAGTATCTATATTAATAAGTCTATAATTTTGTCTGTATATATGTATTTGTATTTAATTTTATGATAGATGTAGAAACCCGCCTAAAATATGACGTTAAAAAAATTGATATCTGTTTGTTTTTATGTTCGGATTTCACTTGCAAATGGTTCGACGGATTTTTATAAAATTTTGTTCACGATAATTATATCACATTTCTACGTTGTTGCGTTTTATTACCAATACTATTTATAGAAATAGTGAAAGAAATATTTACAAAATTTAACTTTAATTTAATCTCAACCGATTTTGATAAAACTTTGCACTGGAAGTACCTATAAATAGTTTTTACTTTGCTATGTTATAAAAAAAAATTTATTAATCCTACATGAAGTATTTTTAATAAATATAATTTTATTCAATCGATTGATAGGTTCGACCGATTTTAATATGTTACACCGAGATTGATTGAGTACGAAAATTGACAAAAATAATTTTATTATTAATGAAATGCTCGAAAATACAATTAATATGAAATATATTCACATTTTACTTAAACATACTTTTGCAAATAATTTCTACATATAAAAATTTAGCCCCGCGGGCATATGTAAATTTGGACGAAATTATGTACACGTGAATTATACAATCATTCCAAAGTTGGTAGAGTATAAGAATTGCGAATAATATTTTATTAATCGTAAAAAAAAATCATATGAAAAATGAAATTATTCATTATTTTTTATTTTTTGGTATGAAAAAAATATTTTTTATTAAATTTCACCGAGTCTAATTCATTTTATACACGAAGTAACGCTAATATTTTAGGTAGCGTAAAACAACTGACATTTTTATCAAATAAAACATTAAGACCATGATAATTACAGTATAAAGATCCCGTGCAGAACCGCGGGACAGATGTTAGTTTATTATAAAATAATTCGTAAAGGTTTGTTTCATGAGACTAAATTGGGATTATTCTGTTAATCAATATCGTTCAAAATATTTTAAATATATTGTATAAAAGTTGCTTATATTTTGGGAAATTTAGCAATTTTATGAATTTTAAAATTAATCCACTGTAATAATTACAACTGTAAAAGATGTCTACTCGTTAAACGTATTTATTAATTTATCTTGTTTATTTTTTCACAGTTATTGTGTATATGTATACAAAGTATTATATACTTACAGGTTTTATTTATAGATGTAGTAGTGTACTTTAGATAAGTATAACAATACGCGAATAATCCATTTAGCAATTGGCTATGAATCTCTTGTCGAGGAAAAAAAATTCTGATGGCTTAATTTATTGTAATAATATTATAAAAATGACTGACAAATAAATTGATTACCTATTGTAATTTGATATGTTGTTGTTTTCATTACCATTAAGTTCTTTGAAGTGCTTGTTGGTTGGAGTACAGATGCGGTGTTTACAGAAAGTGCTGCATGATTACAGATAAATAACATGGGTTCTAGGGGCGCGAGATCCGGGCTCCAGGCCTATAAAGGGCCACGACTTAGTATTAGATGTGCGATTTTTTAAAATAGTATTTCTATACATAGGTTCAGGTTAAATCGGGATAAGTTTGGTTTGGAACTGTGCTCCCATGTGAGCATTTTTGGTATTTTTTTTAGTATAATAATATATTTGTTTAGATTAACCTAATCGAAAAAAATTCCACTCCAATTTCCCAAGTAAGCGTTTTTGTGCTATTTCTATATATACTGTAGGAAAGTACGTCTTCGCATTTTCATGCATACAGTTTAGTGTTATTTCCCCATTTACTTATAATGTTGCAAAAATCCCCGTGGTAATTTAATACGTCTGTGAAAAACTATAGCCGATAGAACCAAATTCCGGTAAGAGTATTATCAAATATTCCACCCCATGAGATTGTTAAGACGACTGATAGCTAACTATGATGTGTGCGAAGATGAATGTATTAATATACTTCAACACCATATTGAATAGTATTTGTATTGTAGTATGGCTTTTACGAACACCCGCCTTTGCTAACTACAACCAGGTTGAAAATAAATAAATATAAAAATAGTCTTTTTTACACATTTTAATCGTTTCAGTCAAGTCAAAAACTTCGGACAACCAAATTATTATGAACATAGTACAACATAGTATTATGAAAAATGGTTGATTAAATAACATAAATGACTCACATAAATAGGTCATATTAAAAAAATACAATATAATATTTCAAAAGAAACTGTATTAATAATTAGCACCATAGTGTTAAACCGGCGCGTGTAACATTCGATTTAAGTTAAAACTATTTTTTATACGTTATAAGGGGCAAACGAACAGGCAGATTACCTGATGGTAAGTGATCACAGTCGTCCATAGACACTAGCAACACCAGGGAAGTCGCAAGTGCGTTGCCGGCCTATGTTTGTTGTAGGAGAAGGGGAGAGGGGCATGGAGGTGGTTATCCGGCGCTCTCACTGACCGAACGAAACGCAACAGTGCAAGCACTGATACTTCACGTCGGTTTTCTGTGAGAGGGCGGTACTACCCCTGACGAGCCGACACATTCATACTGAAACCAATAATAGCTTCAGCGTGGCTCTACCACCTACTAACTTTATGGTGTGTTACATCGGGACGAATGATTTCTATTTCAAGCTAAGAATTAACTTAAGATTAATTAAGATTGCTCATAACACACCAGAAAAATATAACTTTAAGATATACATAACATTATTATACAATGTTTTAATCTTTTCTTACAATGTAAATAGGTAGGTAATTATTTACAATAAATTATAAGCAAATGGTTCCTTATTATAATTAAAGTTATTTATGAGACATCTTAGTATATACGTTATAGTTTTGTTAACCCTACTGCAAATTATACCTTACTGTAAATAAAGTCATAATTGAAGCTATATAAGCACTTAAATGGATAAGGAAAGCTGTTGGCACATTGAAATCTAAGAGTTTACTTGTATGTCTCTTAAACAATTATAGGATAGTAGATAGAAATGTTCATTAAAATAATTCTGTGTTTCGTTTGTCTTCAACAATGTCTTTCCTTCGATTTACCTTCACTCGAATGTATTAAAGGCTTAAAAATAAATGATGGAAATTACGTTAGGACAAAGGTTTATGAGATTGGAGACGCTCAGCCAAATGATATTCATTACGATACTTTTGGAAATTTATTCTACGTTGAAAGTGGAGAAAACGACAGTGAATACTATTATAATATTCATATTATAAAAAGTAATGAATCTGCTACACCACAAAAAGTTCAAGGTAATAATATTATCTATATATTTTTTAATTATATAGATTTAAGAATGTATTAAACCTATTGTCTCAATAATACTTGTTCCGATAACCACTAATTTATAGTAAAAATCAGTATAAAATAAATACACTTCTAATCATTTGTAGAGCAGACTACGTAAATCCAATATTATTATTCAAATGTTGTATTATGTTTTAATGTTATTCACCTACTAGTTTTTTTCCCTATTACTTATATAACAGACAAACTTATATAAGTATTCGTATTGTTCCAATAATAATGATTATTCAAGTTAGAGCAGCCAGTAAATGTACTTCCAAACCCTCTAAAGCTTATCCTAAAATGTAACGCTCCAAAATCGCAGCGATGCTAGTACGTCTTGATTTTAGTTTCAATCTGTTGTTCGCGAATGTTTAACTTTTGTACATTTTTTCGAACTGACCTGCTATTGACCAAGCGAGGTCTTAACAGCTTCACCGTACTACAGCTTTTGTTCAGTTTTTAGTAACATATAGGCATAGCTGTTACATAATTCGAATTTGCTATTTTAAAGACAATATTTAGTAATTTCTACTATCCCTTTGGTATTGCGAAATACGTAATTATTGCGCGGTTGTAAAAGTTGCAGATAAAACTCGTTTCGGTGTCTGCGATTTTATTGAATAGGCAGTAAACCTCAAAATGCTTCCTACAGAAAGGTGTATGTATGCTAGCGGTTCTGCATGATTCGACTCCAGAAGGACCATTGGTCATACATATTTTTACGGTAATCCAGCAGTGGGTTCAGATTCAAAGTGTGGAGGTTTGGTAACACAATGCATTCCAATTGAATCCTCAGCAGTAGTAACCTGTTATAACTGGCTTTAGAACGCGTTTCCAATTGGGTCAATAGTTATACATAGTCAAAAGTTATAGTGACTATTAAACATTAGGTAGATTACATACCCATTCGCAATCATATCATAAATAGAATTTTTAATTCTAGGTCTGCCACATAATGAGAGTTACTCAGTAGCAGTAGACAACAAATCAGACAAAATCTACTTCGGAACGAAATTAGGAATATATAGTTATAACTACCGATCGAACAACGCTACACCAATAACTACGAATGAATTTAAAGTGGATATGTTATTTATAGACAAAGATGGTAATAAATTCATAACTGTTAATAATGATGGGATTCAAGAACTATTTCTTCTTGACGGCGAAAGAAAAATACCTTTTAAGGCCTTGAACGCATTGAGCGAAATAGAGATTGACACAAGAAATAACTTTTATTTCATCAGAAAGGATAATTTGTACGTTTTAAAATCAAATACGACTGTACCCATCGTCATTGGGCATGTCGATTTTAATGGGACGGGTCAAATAGCAATTTATAACAGCAACATTTTCATTGCCAGTGGTAAATTGGCATACATACACGAAAATGACACTGGAAATTTAAAATATGCCGAAAATGCTCCAGAGAACGTAACATCTATAGCTTTTGATAATAATGGCGACTTTATGTTAGGAAGACACGGGCAGTTACTTAAATATAATAAACGTGAATGCGAATCAGAAAGAAATCGTGTGGTTGAGGAATTCTCTGAAATGTTAATTTAAATAATATATATGGGACAAAGAATGAAATAATGTAATCAGAAATATCATTTTAATATTATACCTAAGTACAATTAAATAATAAACCTTAAATCAAAGCATGGTCATGACAATGTGGCCTTACAAAATGTTATTGGAAACAGGAAAAAAGTTATTTTGTAAAAAGAATAGACAAATATTTTAATTAGATCTTTAGCACATTGTAATAAATATTATATTACCAATTAATTTAAATGTATGTATATTATAGGTCCTAATGTGAATAGTATCCATCAAAAATAAATATGACACTATGTAATGATGTACACATAACAAAATAATCATTAAAATGTATTTTATGTATTATTTTTCAATTGTTTTTTTACTTACATGAAGCCTATGTTTCCTAAAATGAGGAACAAATCACAAATTTTAATTTTGGACTCATTTCATTATGAATGCATGTGTATAATAATAGTAAATGAGTAGGAAGTTCAATTTTAGCAGTTTATAAAGATCCTAAAATTGTAAGATCTTAAAATCAACGATTTTATGAACGGAACAATGTAGACTTAGTTCACAGTTTATATAATCTGAGAATCTTAAGAAAACTAATGATCTTATATGAAAGGTTAAAATTGGACTGTTGATTTTCAAATGTCAATACACAATATATAATCTTAATAAAGGAGTATTACAAAAAAAAATAGAAATTCTACTTTCTAAATTGTAAAATATTCATAGTGATATATATGATTAAAACATATTCTTAATCATATATCATATATTATCAGATTGTGCAATAGACTTTCATAGAATTCTGAACTGAAACTGTTAATACTAAAAAAACAGTTTACATAGTTCTACAATACTACACAATTCAAGTTCTTATCACACTTATAATATCATTAAGTTCATACAATTTAAAAGTCTATCAACACCATTGGCTAATATCTATATGTTATATTGTAATCCTTAATTAATTAATTTTTTATTAGTGGGGTAATATGCTTTGGGATATTATTGGGAATGTTATGGGCTGAGCTTGCGAGTTGGATAGTGCCATGGGTTGACTAGTGCTCGAAATAGTTATTTGTTGTGTAGAAGTTTGATGCACTAATTGTTGCGCGGATGGCACCAATTGTTGTTGAGATTGCTGAGCAGCAAGTTGTTGAGCAGATTGTTGTGCTACCATTTGTTGAGCCGATTGCTGTGCTGCTGCTGCAAGCTGTTGTGCTGATTGTTGAGCTGCTGCTGCTAAATGCTGAGCAGATTGCTGTGCAGCCAGATGCTGCACATTCTGTTGTGCTGCTAAATGTTGAGCATTTTGTTGGGCTGCTAAATGTTGGGCAGACTGTTGAGCTGCTAAATGCTGGGCAGATTGTTGTGCAGCTAAATGTTGAGCAGATTGTTGAACTGCTAAATGTTGTGCTGATTGCTGAGCAAGGTGTTGTGCTGATTGTTGTGCAGCAGCTAAATGTTGGACTGACTGTTGTGTTGCAAATTGAGGTGGCTGGTGTTGTGGTGCAAGCTGAGTCTGTAGAGCAGATTGTTGAACTAATTGCTGCACTGCAGTCTGAGAAGCATTGCTCATTAGTTGTTGAGCAGGTGGTCCTAAAGTTAACTGTGCAGGTACAGCCACAACTGTCTGTCCGCCACCCATAAGAGTTCCCGAATCACTTACTTGCATCAGTTGTTGTGCTCCGGCACTAGTTACAATTAGTGCCCCTGAATTTCCCACCAGCTGCTGAGTAGTACTCACTGTAAGTATTTGAGGAGCTGGTGTTAGAAGTTGTGCTCGAGATGCTGCTGGAGCTAAAGCTAAGTTGGGATTTGCAGCAGCAGGTACCAAAGCTGGTAATGCCCCTGAGAGACTAACTACAGGTGTCACACTCATAGTTGCTAATGATACAGGTGCCGAGGTACCATGTCTTGAAGTGATAACACATGGTTGGTCACTTCTCACAGAAGCAGTTTGTTCAAGTAAAAATTCATTCATTGAAGTCAACTGGACATTCTTTTCTGTAAGATCAGCAACTTTTTTCAGTAAAACACTTATATTATCATGAAGCAATTTCACCTTATGGTCCAAGGATTCACAATTAACGCAAATGTTTGTCGCTGGTAAAACATGCTGTTCAATAACATCTTCGAATGCGAATCTTCTTAATTTAGCTTCTGGTGGCGAATCATCACTTCTAATAGGCGGTGGAGGGCGAGTGAACTGCAGAGGCAGAGAATTGTGTATTGTAATAAGTTCATTCTTTATAACATCAGGTGGATGTACGAGTTTACAATCACTGTTAGCGCAGGATCCGTGAATATACGCTTGACACACTGGTAAGTTACGGTGATCATGCGGAAATACTCCGGTAGAATAAAAATGATCTTCCTCTTCAATGGTGCTGTGTATGAACTTACAGTTGATTCTGTAACATCCCTTGTTTTGAAAGTCGTGACAAAACCGAAAAAGGTCTTTGAGAAATGCTATCGGAGGTGTCTCGTGTATATATCTGCAATTATCCCGGGTGCAGAAACCACGAATATAATCTCTACAGTAGTTGCCGGCAGTTGGAATCAATTTTATATCCTTATCATCTGTCATGATGTCCTCTAAATTTCTCGTCACAACCATCGTTTTAATTGATTATCACGATTTCATCTCTTGTTGCTATGAATTAAAAATTATTTTTCGAATTAAAACTTATTGTATTTCTGCATTTTTATTTCAAGCATCTTACAACCATGTACATGTTTGAAATTTGTTATACTGGACAAATGAGTTACAAAGGGATTTACATGATTAAGAGCAACTTATATCTTTAAAAATATAAGTATATATCAATTACCACTAAATGCGAAACGCTTCAACCTAACGACTATCGTTTTTAAAAAGAAGGGTGCGTCTCTAGCAAAATGTCTCTTTGTCCCAAAGAGTATAATAAGTAATATAGTAACTTTCACAGACTAATAGTCGTACAAGTAGTAACAAAGAGACATTTTGCTAGAGACGCACCCTTCTTTTTAAAAACGATAGTCGTTACTATTTAACAACGATGGTATTAACGCGCAACGATTATAAACTGTTTTTCGTCTATATTTTAATTCCAGCAGAATTAAAAATCATTGTTTACTTGACCTGTTTAAAAAATAATCTTTCAATTTATATAGATTTAAAATTGCTTTTACTGTGTTAATTTATATACTAATTCTAAAGTTTTAGTACATGAACTTCAGCGAAAAAAAGCTCATAAGCTAAAACAGATTTTAGAAACAAATCTTAACCTTTTGATAACATGATTACTATATCAATTTTTTGTAATTATAGTATACCTTCTCATTTATTATCTTTTAGATTACGTATATCCCTACAATCTCATCTGTCAACATTACACATGGAAAACAATATGGCAGTCTGACGCTGCAGTCTGTGGTTTCATTTTATACATTTCGAAATGTATGTTTTTTGACAAACGTCGTTAAATATAACTATTTCGAACGAAAGTTACAACCTATTTGGTTCACAATAAATTGTAAGATCATGAACTAGTCTAAAATGAGGTTAGTTCATTTCACCCATCTACTGTAAAATACGTATGTGTAACATAAAAAAACAATTGTATTATTTTTACGCATTGTATCCTTTTTAGGCAATAAAACTGTACTATAATGTTGAAACAACAACTACCACCCAGAATTGTACATCCTTATCAAACAACCGTTGTTCCACGGAGTGAGCAGCAGTTTACATCAGCAGCTAAACAAAGGGCGAAGTTTCCGTGGGTGGAAGATGTTAACGCACCAGCTTACCAAGTTACGGGAACCGATAGTTCCATTTCAGACAGCGCTTATCATGTTTGTATATTTCAGTACTTCCATATTTCGTCAGAATTTCTAACATCTATTATGCATAAAAAAGTTTTGCTTTTGTAAAATTACATACAAATGTATTTTTTTATTATGGTTTTTAGTGGTAGATATTATGTGTATATATTTATAATTTTGCTACTACTTATCTATAAATAAAATAAAATTGAAGTGTCAGTATGTAATATCAATATTTTTTTTATGGATTACTTGAAAGTATATTCGATTCTGATAACAAAACTGTAATTTTTGTCTGTCTCGGGTAATTTCTGAAATGGTTGGACTGATTTTGACGGGAATTTCACTGGCAGTTAGCTGAAATTATAACAGCTTACATAGGCTCCTTTAAGTTAGACAGATTATTTTATTTTCAACTAGCTGCTACCTACTGCTTCATCCACAGTATTATCTCCTAAACAGTTGTACTGATTTTCACCGGACTTTCAAATATATTGCTGATGGTAAACCTTATTTGACACACTGTTAGCAATTATATATGTAATGTACATGTTACAGTTGGAGGTGCATGTCATAATCACAACTATTTTTGAAAGAACATTTCTGTAATTGTAAATGTTCTCACAATGTTATATTTATTTAGTACAATTTCCAAAAAGGCTGAGGATCCGGTTAAAAGCTAGTCTAAAATACTAATTGGTGTACAACCCCCCTTCTGGGTATATATTTTTAATATTATTACATAAAGTTCTGTATTACACATACTAATCCACTTCTTTATACATTTCATAAGAACCCATCTAGAAGTTTAAAGCGTGATTGGAGAAAAAACTACTTGGACAGTTATAATAAAAGATATACATTATCTGCTTTTTTAATTTTTTAGTAGTTAACCATAATCTCATTTGATATTAATAACAATATGGTCTATAACACAACTACACTATATCTATATGGGACTGGCTCCCAGGCGCAACTGCCAGAACACACTAACAGGTGCTTCATTGAAAGCTGACTCGGTTGCTAGGATCCAAGTTTATGTTAATCAACAGTGTCCAAACAAGCTACAATTAAGTCATCATCTCTTATTGGCATGGTAAAATATGAAATAGATCTATGAAAATGTTATTATAATTATTTATTTGCTACTTACATATTAACGCCACGGCAATGCCACTGCCATTGCCGTGGCTGGCTTGTGCTGTCTTTATTTCCCAAGTCTAACTTAACCAATTTATTTTTCTTAAATTTTCCCTTCTTGATTCAGTTAGACTTGTGAAACGAAGACACTGCGGTGGTGTTAATAATAAATAAGTTATTACCTTTATTTCAGATGCCACATTATTACAATGGTACATTAAGAGATCATGGCTCCCCATCACCAGTATACCAGTCACCATATGGTGATACTTCATGGTATAGTCATAAAAAGGGAGAGAGAGTACCCAATCATAGCACACTGCCCGAGATTTACCCATTTCCACAGTGTGCATCGTCCTTCTCATTGCCACTATGTGAGACTGAACCACACACTCATACTATTGGTCGGTCACCTGTGCCTCCAGTACCTTCTGTGAGTCCTGAAGTTCCTATAATAGGTGCTTGTGGAGGGCATTGTCCTGGATTTGAATATGTGTGCTATTATATCTTACAGGTATGTATATATTGTGCGTTGTCTGCTGGTGGCTGGTGTATACTAGCCTTAAATTAGAGGAACATTTGTTTCAAAATTGTGGGTAACATTAGGTGTGTTATTTAAGCAACAAGTTCAAATAATGATTTTGTAATTGCTTGCAACTCAGTGTCAGTGACAAATCATAGTATTTTTCAAGTAATATTTGTCATTTTTATCTATAACTTAGTGAGATTATGCATATCCTCTACAATTATATTACAGGTTGTTCAAATTTTCAATTTTCTAACACAAAATATTAAATTTCTATACTAATTATGGGTTAGCATTATAAGCTTACTCTCGTATATTAAATGATGATTTTGCAAAAGTTGGCAATAATGGTAAGCTTAAGCTAGACAGCTGATCCTTAAGATGGTAACAGACTAATTTTAATCAGAGGTACTCTGCTTAACAAAAAAGGTGACCCATTAAGTCTGGATTAACTGGTTTGGGGACTGATTTTCAACTTAATGGTGGTGGCTAATAATATAAAAGCAAACAAACATTCTACTAATATAGGTTACTGTATTATTAAAACCATAGAAATGTAGGATATGAATGATTTACGCACTATCTAAATATACAGTTAAGTTGTTATTAAAAAAAGTCTGCAAGAACCTCATGTAATAATCGAGTTATTTGGTATGCAGAGATAAAATTTATTTGTGATTTGAATTATGAAGTTAATATTAACTCACAACACAGAATGGGATTTTAGAATTTATACATTGTAGAATATCATTGTGAGTCACCAAAGTAATTTATTTAAATATTGTCAGTAGAAAGCCTAATTGAGAAATATGGATTTGACAGTGTTTGCATGTTAGTAGTTAGTAAGTAGATTGTATAGTCAAATATATATTATCATATGAAAGATAAGCTGTTCCCATATTTATTAGAATTTACTAGATTTAAAATTTCAGATATGATTTTTCCAAGTGTTTGATACTTTCTTACTAAAAATAAATTACAATGTTTTTTCTTGTTAGTGTTTATTTGTTCTGTTGTTAAATCCTTATATTTAAAATATTTTGAACACAAATGAAGGGTTTACATTGAATTTTGTTTCAGGTGATATTTGTAGTAGGCATATTGACCGGTATATCCTTGTGCATAGCTGGAATGGTGCTGAGGCGTACAAATCGTAAGGGCGACCTTGGTGTTTTAGTTTATATAGGTAAGAACATTAACTCAATTATATGAAAACATTGTGTTTGGTTTGTGACTACAAGCAAGCAAAATTATCGAACCCGGTAGTTCTGTCACCACAGATATGACTACATTTTTATTAGTCTTGTATGATTAGAGCTTACAAAAGTAACTTACTTTTGGGCGCGAATTATATTATAGAAAGGGAAACAGAGAACTTTGGGTAATAAGCTAGAAAATTAAGAATTTAAATTTTATTATTTGCATTGAAGCAAAGAGTTTTATGAAATAGTTTCCGGTGTATATAAGTGAGATAAACATTGTACTTAGAATATGTGAATATGAAAATGTAGGTGGTAGAGCCTCACTATTACTGGTTTCATCATGAATGTGTCGGCTCGCCTGGAGTAGTA
This sequence comes from Antheraea pernyi, assembly GCA_015888305.1. Classification (NCBI taxonomy): domain Eukaryota; kingdom Metazoa; phylum Arthropoda; class Insecta; order Lepidoptera; family Saturniidae; genus Antheraea; species Antheraea pernyi. The sequence continues at coordinate 33,312 of MU159687.1, forward strand.
CCACCACCCGACCCACAGAAACACCGACGTGAAGTAACAGTGCTTGCATTGTTGCGTTTCGTTCGGTCAGTGAGAGCGCCCGATAATCCACTTCCCCTCCCCCCCCCCCGCCTCCCAATCCTCTCCAAAAAAAAGAATAAGTTAAAGATTCCAATCATAATTTTTTCACGTTTTTTGAACTACAGATACCTTATTATTTTAAAATGTAATATTGTAAATGTTTATGTCATTTGTCACAAGTTAATGTATTTTTAGGATGCTTGTCTTCTTGCGTTTGCTGTGTATTACTGGGTGTCCAGTGCTGTGTGAGGCGCGAAATCAGGCAGCGAAAACTTCGCTCTAATATGCATATACCGATGCAATCAATTCAGGTAATAATTCTTTTCTGTTAAATAACATCATATGAAAATAAAAAACGCTGACACTAAAGTTCGATGTGATTTATCTTTTTGGACATAGAAACAAATATGTGTTGTTGTGTACGAAATATTATCACCCAATGTAGAAATCTTCTCTTTCAGCAAGAATTACTGCTAATGAATTTTAGGGACCTTGTTGGGTTTAGTGTATTTATCTTTTTAATTAAAAAGTAAACAACTTCAATCTTCTCATATATAACTAAACTAATAGAGACCTACATTCTGCCCGCATCACTCAACAACTACTGAATAGATTTAGATAAAAAAGAATATATCATATCGTCATTTAATATAAAGAAAAAAGAAAACAAATTACCATAAATCCAGAAAAAATGTACTGTTTCTGAAGGATAGGTCAAATCTACGTTAATGCGAGCGAAGCCGCGAGGAAACATATATTATAGAAAAAAGCCATCACAAAGAAAAACATTCTTGGTTATTAATTCTATGGTATGGAAAATCATGATTACTAAAACCTAATATAGTATTTTCTTCTATGAAGGAGCCGCCAGCCCCAGCTTGCCCATTGTTGATGACCTCTTTACCTCATACTCAGGTGTATAGGTGAGTATTCATTATCGTGTCCACATATATATTTTTTTATGTTATAGGCAAATCAACATGTCGGTCATCTGATGTTAAGTGAATAGACATAGTGTCCATAGACACTAACAATACCAGGGGAGCCACAAGTGCGTTGCCACCCTTTGGTGGGAAGGTGAGAGAGAGGGGAGGGGAGGTGGGTCTCCGGCGCTCTCACTGACCGAACGAAACGCAACAATGCAAGCACTGTTACTTCACGTCGGTGAAGAGGGTGGTACTACCCCGGACGAGCCAACCAGAAACCAGTAATAGTTTCAGCGTGGCTCTACCATCTATGAACTATTTTGTTTTTTTCGTTGCAAATTGTTAGAAATGTATAATATTTTGGAGTTCTCTATCCTTATTTTAGTAAAACTAACAAACATACGAAAAAATTGACCTCCTTGATTATGGCAGTAATAAGCTTTAATAGCTTTTAATCTTTAATAAGATGTGATAATAATTTTGAGAAGTCACAAAAACTCTAGAAAGTTGTTACAAGCGTGACACCATTTTGTTAAAGTAGTGAAGTCACCAGAAGACCTCTGGAAAGTTGTAGCAAGTACTTATTCCACCATGTTGTTAGAACATTCTAGAGTTTCTGTGACATCTCAAAATTATTGTTCCATCCTATTATTTATAATCCCGCTTGCACACAATAACCAAACCGTACTACGCGAAATGCTATCAATATTAGACAATAATAAGAGACCTCATACTTCACATATACGTACATACATCATACGGATATGATTTTTTTTTATATATGGGAGGTCCAAATTTGCTTAAAACTCTCATGGTTATTAATGCTGAGTAAACATTTAAGAAAGTCTCTGCAGGGGCATTTCACGTGAAGCGGACAACGAAAAAAAGGTGAGGTTCTGAAATTCGTTCATATTCAGTCTATTTGGACTTCTAGTAGGTATGAATGTGAATGCATCATTATTTTTTTTCTAACACATTTATTTGTCAAGTTATGGGCTTCTAAAGAACAGTCACATCTGAAATCCAGATTTTTTGGAAGTCGTTTTTCGAATTGAACAAATTTACAATAAAATGTTAAACGCAGCGATTTATATAGCAAAATAATCGCTCTTTTTGAAAATAAAATAAAACTTGGAAAAAACTATTTTTTTAATGTTCAAACCCGAAAGTCAATTTTTCGAAACAAAATTGCAATAACTTGGGCTTTTTTTTACATCTAAACGTAGCTTAAAATAAACATAAAATATACTATAACTTTTAAAGTTGGCACAGAATTGGTTAAGGAGATAGATCGATTGATGTATATGCATGTCACACAGAGTACAAGGTCGGCGCTTTATTCGGTAGATTTTTTTTTGGAAGATAACGCTCTTGAAAGATAGCATATTAATATATAGCATCTTTTATCTGCTCATTCAAGCTCTAATAATAATTTGGTGTAGTTATTACTCATACGTGTTACACATATTCAATATTATATGACCGAATAGAAGAATACATATTAAAAGTAGCAATAGACAAGAATATTGTGTTAATAATTTTATTACAACTATTGATGGTATCTCTTAGCCGAAAAAAGAGTTATTTATTATCTTTAACAAAATATGTAAACAAAGCTATATATTATCTGCAATTATTATTTCAGGAACAAAAAAGTTGCATGCCTTTATTCCAACCTTCGATCAACAATAATTAGATAAGGTCACGTACAAAATCGAAGCTAAAAGCTGTCCGCGTAAATATATACTTATGTGTAGCAATTTGTTTACTAAGAAAGGGAGAAAAAAGTATGCAACAGTTTTAAGTTCAACCTAATTACAACCATGGCAACTTGTAATAAAGTCACAATGTTCAAAATATTATCTAATACTTACGATAAAACGAGCAAAGCAATAAATTACTCCCCTCACAAATGAAAAGACAACATAAACAACATTTAGTGTGAATTCAACCTTAACACGCAATACATAAAGTACTTTTTCCCGTTATTGTGTGTGTTTGTGCGTGGTTGAAAAGCCTTGGTTGTACCACAGGTATAAAATCGGTAATTATGTTCAAAATTCGATATTATTTGTTAGTTTAAAGCTTAAAATATAATTTTTTCAACATGTATTTAGCGAAAGTAAGATACTCCAGCCGTTAAATTGCTTTTTCGGGTATTATTTTTGCATCGTTTGAATACACTGCGGCATGTGAAACGGGCTTACATTGGTGTTATTTCATTCTATTGTCTTCATAATATTGACTCAACAGTCTTACTGAGTATGTCTATTTTCACAGAACATCGCCCAAATATGCTAGTCCCAGATCTTAGTACAGTGCGAAATACATGTACATTAATAGATCTATCTCCTTAACCAATTCTGTGCCAACTTTAACAGTTATAGTATATTTTATGTGTATTTTAAGCTACGTTTTGACGTAATAAAAAAAAAGGAAAAAATGCCCAAATTATTAAAATTTTGTTTAGAATTTTTTTTTCGGTTTTGAACATTAAAAATTTTTTTTTCCAAGTTTTATTTTATTGTCAAAAAGAGCGATTATTCTTCTATATAAATCGCTGCGTTTAATAGTTTATTGTAAATTTGTTCAATTCGATAAACTACTTCCATAAAATCGGAATTTCAGGTGTGACTGTTCTTTAGAAGCCCATAACTTGACAAAAAAACGTGATAGAAAAAAAAATGACGCATTCACATTCATACCTACTAGAAGTCGAAATAGACTGAATATGAACGAATTTCAGAACCTTACCTTTTTTCGTTGTCCGCTTCACGTGAAATGCCCCTGGAGTCAAAGACTGAATTTCAGTTTAAAGAAACTAGCTCCAACTATAAATTTACAAGTATTTTAATAGGCTTACTTTAGTCTTTTATGTAGTAATTTCTATTTTTTATTAAGAAATTATTTGACTCTAATGGAATAGTAGTGGTATTTTGCGTAAGTATAGTTAAGTCACGCTCTTCGGTTGATGTCAGTGTTCTAACAAAATGGCGTTACCATTGATAAATTTCCGGAGAGTGTTTGTGAAAACTCGAATTGATATTCTACGTTATTGTTTCTAATCTATTTCAATTTTATACAATAACGTAGAATATCAATTCGAGTTGTCAAAATACTCCCCGGAAATTTATCAAGGGTGACGCCATTTTGTTAGAACATTAACATCTCCCGATGTGATTATAAATTGCACAACTTTTAAAAAAATCTACCGAGGGTTTATAAAATGTTCACATTTTCTTTATTTCAGGCCAACAGGGAATATATGTGCAGAAGAGGATGTTATCGGGGTTCCTTGGTGGCGTCGAACCGATCGAGACTGATTAGCTTTAATTTTACTTTTGTATTTAAACAAGTATTATCATGATTTCGTTATTTTTACAATAAAATAAAAAAATGCATAATCTCATTTGGTATTTTTATTAATTTCTCAGGCTTCATTAAATGCCCTCAGTGGACTCGATAGCAAGAATACAAGATCAAAAATAGTAGTGACAAGCGACAGATAAATTATTCGAAATTGATAGTAAATTAGTTATCTTTATATATAAATTTCTTCTGTATGTGTATATGTCACTAACTCCTTCTAAACGGCTGGACTGATTTTGATGTAATTTAGTGTTAGTTTTCCAGTGGATCCGAGAATGGTTTAGATTTACAATTGGACCCGGTAGGTGGCGCTGCGGTTGAATTTTAGATATACAATTGGACCCGGTAGGTGTCGCTGCGGTTGAATTTTTTTAGATTTTATTTATAAAGGTAGGATCACGTCCGCCCGGCCCGGTAGTCTAAATATATAATCTTTGCTATTTATGTTTTTAAAACTGATAAATGCAAAGGTACGAATAGTTCATGAGAATCTGATAATTCTATCATACTAAAAGTAATATGTATGTTTGTTTTCCCGACAGTTATTCCTTACGCCTCATATATTTCATGCGTTTGAAACTTTTCCGTTGTTTATCTTTCAAATATTTTTACTTCATTAATCTCTGTTATTTAATCTTGTGTGTGAAACTTTGTGATTGATTTTAAAACACTTGATCTCATTACAAAAATATTTTATAGTTGATATAAAAAAATGAACTACAGAGGCAAACAAATAACACAAGTTAATACCTATTATGCAGTTAATAATAAATCCGTCCCTTTACAAAACGCGATTCCATATGATCCAATAATTCTGCTCGCGAATCATTAAAGACTAAGTTTCAGGAATTCGGTATCTTAACTCTGCCCTCCCAATATATTCTTCATAATTTAATGTATATCCACAAAACCATAGATATTAGTACTGGTAAAAAAACCAGCATAATTTAAATACTAGAAACAGCAATAAATTGGTCATTCCATGCTTCAGGCTCACTAAGCCCAAAAACAGATTTTTAGGTAATAGTGTTAGATTTTATAACAAAGTCCCAAAACATATTACCGATTCGTCGGATGGTGAGTTCAAGAACCACGTCAAGCGGGTTTTAATATCTAAAGGCCCATTATAGGGTGGATCAATATATGAATGATTGTGACGTCTGGAAATGACGCCCCTCTCTGTGCATCCACTAATAACAAATGTAACTACACTCATCAAAAAAGTCTAAGCAACATGTACTAATTTTAATTTTTTGGATGGTTAGTTAGCTATAGTCAACATTTTTAACCGACTTCAAAAAAAGGAGGAGGTTATCAATTCGACTGTATTAAAAAAAAATGTTTTTACCTCATAACTGAACTGGGTGAACCGATTTTGATTATTCTTTTTTTATTTGAAACTTCCCGTGTGGTCCCATTTCAATTTGGTCTAGTTCCGACAACGGCATCCAGTGCAAAACCGTATAAGTTTTAAATTTGCATTAAGTATGTACACGACAAATAGACGAATAACTCAATATCACGCTAACCGATTTCGATGATTCATTTTTTATTG
>MU159687.1:40010-149475 GCA_015888305.1 Antheraea pernyi
AAGACGACAAATAACACTTCTATGAATGCCAAAATGTCGAGATACCTGAGATTGATTACTTCCGGCTTGCAACATCCCTACAGCTCTTTGCATTTCATCTGCCATCAAATGACGTCGCTTCATGACGTAAAGAATATCTAACAATTCAATTTTGTCGCTAACTTTATTTAAATGGTTGGTAAAATTATAAAATCAAGACTAAACGTAGCAATTAAAACGCACTTAAATTCAAACAAATTCGCAGTAAATATAATTTACTAATTTTAATAGCTTTCTTGATTAGAAAATTTGCATACGACCCTTTCTTCCTAGAAGATTTTTTCGATCATCCAGTGTCTCGATAGTTCCTTGTAAAACGTTGATCAAAATATTGTATTTTAAATATTTTGATAAGTACAGTATTTACAAAACATTTGTATTCTTATGGAGGTCCAGCTTTTTCTAAGCCCGTCTAGTTTGCTACCACTTTCAGGATGAACATTTGTCGCCAAGCTCTTATGAATCAGTCCCGGCAGTTGGATGAGGGAACCAGTCCATTTAACATCTGAAATTTTGGTTCACATATAAAGTTTTAAATTTTGATAAGTACAATAAAGTACAGTATAATTACAAAACATTTGTATTCTCATGGTGGGCGAGTTTTTTTAAGCCCGTCTACCTTGCTGCCACTTTCAGGATGAAAATCTGTCGCTAAGCTCTTATGGATCTGTCCCGGCAGCTGCATTCGGGAGTCAGTCTATTTAACATGTGCAATTTTGGCTAACCTATAAAGTTTAAAAGAAAGTCGAGGCAGTCGTAAGGACTGCCGAGAGAAGTGAAAACTCAAAACAATTAAATAAATGTGTTCTCTTTTGAATTTTCATATCATTACATAGTATAAAACAAAGTCCCCTCCCGCGTCTGTCTGTCTGTCTGTTCGCGATAAACTCAAAAACTACGGAACGGATCTTCAAACGGTTTTCACCAGTGGATAAAGTAATTCATGGGGAACGTTTTAGTATATAAATTTGTCAAGGTTTTATATAGATTGGTAGAAATATAACGATAATTGTTGGACAAGTCGGAACGGTCATTTTACGTAGCATGTCATGACGCGAAATTACAAACTTATCTTTTTTTTATATATCATAGGAGGCAAACGAGCAGATGGGTCACCTCATGTTAAGCGATCACCACCGTCCATAGACACTTACAACACCAGAAGAGTCGCAAGTGCGTTGCCATCCTTTGTTTGGGGGGAGGGGGAGGAAGGGAAGGGGAGTTGGGGAGGCGAGCCTCCGGCGCTCTCACTGACCGAACGAAACGCAACAATGCAAGCACTGTTACGTTATGTCGTCTCCTGCCAAAAATATCACTCAACGCACCTAAAGAACTTTTTACTTCAAGATTATGTACCGTTATTTAATCAAGGTTAATGAAACCTGGAGATTAGTCCTTAGACAACCAAGTCCCATAATATTTGAAATAAAACAACAATGAAGTCGGGTATTGTATTTATTAGTAAAGTCGTTTTCAAATCGTGGTAATGTTAAGTACATAGTCAAATAATGTAAGAGATCAGAGTTTCTGAAATATTTATGAAGTTATTTCCCTTCGGATTTTATTAAATATCGAGCAATATATAAATAACAAATATTTCGTAGGATTTACTACATATAAATAAATCGCACCTTTTAAATAATATAAAATATAATGTTAAAAATAAACAAAGTATATGTATATAATTATAAATCTAAACGATTAATATATTTTAAATCATCGTGTATACGTTGTAAAATATAGTTTTTACGTAAAAACTTATAAATTTTAATCAGTTCTGATTACAGAATCATACTTGTAAAATAAAATCAATTTTATATACTTCGATTCAGTATGTTATAACAATTCCGTCAATAAAATATATATGTAGATATATGAATTCAACAAACCCAATACACTCATAATGTAAGGTGCCCGGTACAAAATAAAAAAAGCTACACTTATCAGTTTTTTTTCTTATATTAAATATTACTTAAGTAAATATGTCCCTTAATAAAATTAAATTTTGTATACAATCTTATACACTATAACGCTGTTTAGACTGCCATTTATTACCAATATTCGTTATCTGTATGACAGAATCTGATTCGTGAAAATATTGTTAAAATGAATTCGTAAATTTTACATTTATAGAGAGCATACATTAATATCATGAGAATGGTGCATAGAAACTGGAGTATATACACTTGTAACATTGCAATAAGATATCTTGTTTTTAAACTTTCCTCGTTATTTTGGCATCAATTATTATTACAGATTATTAATGCCGCTACATATGATGTAATTGTTTTGCATTGTGTGAAGTTAATCTTCTCGTGGATTTAATGTTCTGACAAGATGGCGGCTCCTTTGTTAGAACTTTTCAAAACGTTTTAGTGTAATCTCCAACTTTACACCATATTACTTTTACTCTATGCAAATCGTGCATATCAACGGCAAATGCTACGATATATAAAAACAACATATTTATGAATGACTTATAAAACCCACTACATAACAGTATAGTATCCCAACAAGAACTCCACTCCAGAATTCTTCTTTTAAAATTTTGACAGCGAATATTATCACTAACGATTCTTACTTATAGCCAGTAAAACGGCACATTGGTAATGGCGAAGACGCTGGGGGATGTCTATCATATTATGAAAGATTAAGTAAGTAAATACTCCAGTCCCTATACATCATAAGATTGGACAAATATTATATGATGATCAACACAGTCATAAAGCAATATACTGATACAGATTTACCGAAAAAATCTCTGGAGATTATTCCGACTGTACAATTGTAATGAAGCGTACACGCTGATAGCTGTAACCTAACATCAAGTTATGTAAACTCAATACGGTATGATTTAAAAAAAAAACTTAAACATTAAGCAAATAATTGCGTTCTTAAGCTTAAATCTAAAAAGGACGGTTTCAAAGTAAACATATCGGGGGTTAAATCATTGATAATACATTAAATATGTACTCAAAAATTCTATATTAAAAATTAAACTATAAACCTTCCTTTGATCACTTCCAATATGTGTCGTAAGCACGTTGCGGAAATGTTTGTTTTTTTTTTTGTTAAAAAAATATATTCAATCTCAAAACAATTCACACAGTAATTAAGGGATAATGTATGTTACATTTAGGCTTAATACTGCGAACCTGTGATATCAGATATCTCTATATTGTTACCCACATTACAACAACCCTACAATTCTGGACGATAATTTGGCCACTTGTCTTTTACTAATTACGAGATTAATTAAGACAAACTTACCGAAGAAGCGAATATCATAATATACAAGTGTTTTACACCTAACTGTTGAATTATACGAATAAATACGAGTAGGTACACATAAATGAAAAATATTTGAACACTTTATACTATAGAATACTTATTCATGATTCCCATAAACGTTTATCGAACTAGGTTTGTGTTACAAAAATAAACAAAGACGAAACAAATTAGCAAGTAAGAATAAAGTGCATTACAATACGTAGTTTTTTTACCATACAACAAAAGCACACGTTCACGAATAATTACTGTACATACATCTATTTATTTGTACCACAAAATGCAATCTTAACGTTCTGGACGACACGAAAGTGACACTAAAGATATATATAACTGAATATCGTATAATTATCAGTTATCAAATCAGAAATACCACTGAACGTGTTTACAAGTTTAGGGGGGACGTTTAGGACTAGCCTAAAAGCTCGTGTAAGAATTACTACAGCAGTTCGTTGTAGTGTGTTTACGCAACCGATGGCCTCCCGTCGAGCATCTTGTCGCTCTCCTCTGCACTGCTTAAACTGAAATAGACGAGTACATTCGATATAAGTAATTAAAAAAAACATGATGTATCGTAAAGACACACGATAGAAGTGAAAATTTTACAGGGGAAACCTTTAAATTATTGATAAATCACTTCTGAACAGCACAGATTGTGTTCAGTGATCGCCACCCTGCCTGAACGCAGTATAAAGCGAGATACTTCTCCCGCTCTACCCGACACAGTGCTTACCCCCACCACTTTTCGTCACACAAAACGGTTGCGGATCAGAATTTGAAAGCCCTTCAATAGGAAGTTTCACTTTAAAAAGTTTTATCTAAATAGTGGTAAAAATTGTAAAGCATTTGTACTCGTGCTGTATCGTGACTGTAAATAACCTAACCTAAAGTCCTATTGAGGTTGGTTATACGAGGATGCTCGTACTAAACTAGGATACAGTTATTGCCACACCAGATGCACTCGAAGACTGTTTCTTACTTCATAACGTAAAAAAATACATAAAATACTTATTATATAGATAAAGCGTGGTTTAATACCTGTAGTGAGGTATTCCTCATCTATGTAGAACTATTTTTTCTATTAGAGGATCAGTTATTCAAACGGTCACTATGTTCCATCATACTATTTAGGGAGAGCGAAAAGTAATGTCCATTTTAAACACATTAAACATATAAGTTGGTAACAAATTTTTATTTTTAATCAATGATCTAACCACCCTCGTTATTGACAACTTTTTACAATCTAGTGTGCAAATTTTCAATGCTGGATCGATAAAAATAAATGTATTTTTGTGCGAACTATATATATAGCGTCCTTTTGGGATGAAAACCTTGCTTAGCTGCAGATACTTATGGCGTCAGGCGTACGTACCATTCAATAGAAAAAACTTTACCTAACCAGCGAAATACCAACTTAAATATAAATTATACAAGTAAGTCACGCGTAAGTGTCAGAGACTTCTTCCGCATGAAAGCTTATGTAAAAAAACAGCGATTAATAGCCATCTGAATATATTAAGTTCATTTACATATCTACTCTTGTCTCGTACTTAAATCACGTCGTCATTAAAAGTACAATAACTTTTGATAGACTGAACCGATTTCAATAAAACAAAGACGAAATAATTTACTCGAAGATATGCTTTATGATTTTCTTAAGATATTTTTATCATGAAATCAGTATTTTAGCAGTGATGTGTGTTCTTCGATCACCAATAACTAGATAAAGGGTCGGCGCGAAAAATCCGTATCGGTAAATAAGAGCTCACTTGAAATGTATGCCCTTATTTTGTTTAGTTTGTTTGAAACACAGCCAATGTAAGCACGTTTCACATGCCGCAGTGTATTCAGAAGATGCAAAAATAATACCCGAAAAAGTATTTTAACGGCCGGAGTATCTTACTTTCGCTAAATACATGTTGAATAAGTTATATTTTAAGCTTTAAACTAACAAATAATATCAAATTTTGAACAAAATTACCGATTTTAAACCTGTGTTACAAATGTTTGGCCTCGTCACCCACAAACACGGGAAATCGTACTTTATTCATTACGTGTTAAGGTTGAATTCACACTAAATGTTATTTATGTTGTCTTTTAATTTGTGAAGGGAGTAATTTATTACGTTGCTCGTTTTATCGTAAGTATTAGATAATATTTTGAACATTTGTGACTTTATTACTAGGTGTTATGGTTGTGTTAGGTGTTAGGTTGAATTTAAAACTTTTTTTAACTTTTTTTCTCCCTTTCTTAGTAAACAAATAGCTACACATAAGTATATATTTACGCGGACAGATTTTGGCTTCAATTTTGTACATGACCCTTTTTCTAGTTATTGTTGATCGAAGTGCATGTTCATACAAACAAACGAGACAGACAGACAAACATTTCTAAAATTTATCGAAATGTATTTTATTACTTATTCCTTACACCGTCAACATTAAAAAAAAATGTAATAAGATCATTTTAGTTTTACATTCTTATTATAGATGTAAATACTCACAAACAATTTATCTTATGTTAAGCTTGTAACATTTCGGATAAAGCCTAAAGTACGATAACAATTTGTCAGATAAGTAATATAAAATAACATATACGATAGGAGAGTGCGGCGGCGTGACCTAGAAATAAACCGAGTCATATTAACAATTTCGTCACGCATCTCGTCTGATTTGTTAGCGTTATATTTCTAAACGTTGTAAACGTATCTGGGTATATTGATCGAAACCAAATATAATAACCACATAATAGTGTCTTTACTGTAAACATCATACATCTATATTAATATTATAAAGCTGGAGGGTTTGTTTGTTTGTTTGGTCGAACGAGCTAATATCAGGAACTACTGGTCCGATTTGAAATTCCGTCTTTCAGCGTTAGATAGCTCATTTATCGAGGAAGACTATATACGATATATATCATAACGCAAAGACCATTAGGAGCTGAACACCAATTAATAAAAAAAATCGTTTCTTTTTCCTTTTGTGAGCTTCCACTGCATAACTAGTAGTTCCAAAGTAACTATTCCACGCAGAGAAATTTGGGGACATAAGTTACTATAATATAAAATTAATTATCTAACCCTAATGGAATTAAAATGTCCTATGTAAACAATTATAATTATTTATATAGACTTTAAAATACGCGTCCAATTATAAATAAGGATGACTTATGTGACACAACAAAGAGGCTGCGTTGTACCTAAAGATAACCACATTGCTATATAAAAACAAAGGCGACCACCTAAAGTCATGCGTGTCATGGACCTACAAGCGTCTTTTTTTTATACATTACCCGTGTTATTACAAAAAAGTTAAATACGTATTAAATACTTGGTTTAAAAAAAGTTTCCTAATAATTCCACAATTTACAATAAAGTGGACAAAAAGTTCAAGATTAAAAACCGAAGTAATTATAAAGTTAGGCACAAAATAGTAAGTTGGTTGGAAGAATATGACTACGACAGCCTTGAGACTCTCTTACTCGATATAAAGCAGGGATCACGTTAGTAAAATAATCAAAACTAGCGCTAGGATTAGGTTCATAATCTAATCATAAACTCCGATTTACTCACAGAGAAATTCAAACAAATAGTGACACTCGAGCATACAGGCAAGCTCCGCGACACCCCCGGCGGCAGGCGTTTCCCACGCCGCACCCAGCTGAGGCAGCCCGGTTGCAAGACTGCCTCCCAGCCCGCCGAACCCGTGCAATGGGAGTCCAGGCCCCCTGTCCCTTTCCGCCTGGGTTCGGTTGACAGCGGAAAAGCTAGGCCTCTCCACCGCCACCCCGCCATTGATTTTTAACGAGGTTTACTCTTCACACATCGTGGCCCCCCTAGAGGCTCCCTCGTCCTAAAACTACCCCCCTTCCCTCCTTTCGATACTATCCTACCTATTTGACAAGTATAGCCTAACGTAACCAAAGCGAGACAAAAGAGCAAGATGGCGAACAATCGGCGACCGCGGTGCATTTAATATGAGACCTCTTTAAAGCCAGGGTTCAATACGTATTTAACTTTTTTTGTAATAACACCGTACAGGTTTTAGAGTTTGCCCACAATGTCGTCTGATGTTAAACGACGTAGTGGTCCAAGATAGTAAGCACGCTTAAACCTAAACGAGACTTGTCTCTCAATAGCAGCTGCCAAAACATACCAACAGGCACTTAGCGACAGATTTACAAACTAATGATGGTAATAAACCAGACGAACTTTGAAAAAGCCCTACCGCCATTGTTAAAGTATGATATCTTTCCTGATAGATACGGGGGCCTAGCCAAGTTACTTATCTACAATCGCTAACACCAGTAGAAAACGGTAAAACGTATGGAGATGACATATCTGAACGCTATATCACGTTATAATTATTTGTTTTGAGCACATAATATAGCGATTGTAGATAAGTAACTTGGCTAGGCCAGAAACTTTTTAATTATTTATCAATCAGTTTTGAACAGCATAGCACAATTTGTGTTACCACCTGAACGCATTACACACAACCACGGCCAAAGAGAAGCAAAGAAAGCGATAAGAGCGTATGTCCCCACTCTTCAGAAGTGAAGCTTATTATGGGCTTTGAAATTCTGATTCGCCATCTTTTTGTGACAACAAACGGTGGGGATAAACACTGTGTCGGCTAGAGTTTTGAAAACATCGGTTCTCGACCGATTACCGAAGCTAAGCAATATTGAGCGCGATCAGTACTCGGATGGGTGACCGCCTGAGAACACCGCGTGACGTTGGCTTTTTATTGTATTTTTTAATCAAGATCTTTCCCTGTAATACAGAATCTTCACTTCTATCGTGTGTCTATAGGACACACCCTATTTTTTTAAATGTTACTTATGTCCTCAGACATACCCTCCATTAGAAAAAACCTAACCTAATCAGCGAACACCAGCCTCAAATACAATTGATACAAGACACAAACTTTATATTCTGACGTAAATAAACAATTTATTTATATGTTATGTTACATCTATAACATTTCGGATAAAGTCAAAAGTACGATAACAGTTTGTCAGATAAGTAATATAAAATAACATATATGATAGGAGAGTGCGGCGGCGTGACCTAGAAATAAACCAAGTCACATTAACCATTTCGTCACGCATCTCGTCCGAGTTGTTAGCGTTATATTTCTAAACGTTGCAAACGTATCTGGGTATATTGATCGAAACCAAATATAATAACCACATAATAGTCTCTTTACTGTAAACATCATACATCTATATTAATATTATAAAGCTGGAGGGTTTGTTTGTTTGGTCGAACAAGCTAATCTCAGGAACTACTGGTCCGATTTGAAATTCCGTCTTTCAGCGTTAGATAGCTCATTTATCGAGGAAGACTATATACGATATATATCATAACGCAAAGACAATTAGGAGCTGAACACCAATTAATAAAAAAAATCGTTTCTTTTTCCTTTTGTGAGCTTCCACTGCATAACTAGTAGTTCCAAAGTAACTATTCCACGCAGAGAAATTTGGGGACATAAGTTACTATAATATAAAATTAATTATCTAACCCCAATGGAATTAACATGTCCTATGTAAACAATTATAATTATTTATATAGACTTTATAATACGCGTTCAATTATAAATAAGGATGACTTATGTGACACAACAAAGAGGCTGCGTTGTACCTAAAGATAACCACATTGCTATATAAAAACAAAGGCAACCACCTAAAGTCATGCGTGTCATGGACCTACAAGCGTCTTTATTTATACATTACCCGTGTTATTACTAAAAAAAAGTTAAATACGTATTAAATACTTGGTTTAAAAAAAGTTTCCTAATAATTCCACAATTTACAATAAAGTGGACAAAAAGTTCAAGATTAAAAACCTAAGTAATTATAAAGTTAGGCACAAAATAGTAAGTTGGTTGGAAGAATATGACTACGACAGCCTTGAGACTCTCTTACTCGATATAAAGCAGGGATCACGTTAGTAAAATAATCAAAACTAGCGCTAGGATTAGGTTCATAATCTAATCATAAACTCCGATTTACTCACAGAGAAATTCAAACAAATAGTGATCCCCACACCAAAGATTCAATAGCACACATCTAAGATCATTCTAATTTCGCAGGTCTAACCTAACGTAACCAAAGCGAGACAAAAGAGCAAGATGGCGAACAATCGGCGACCGCGGTGCATTTAATATGAGACCTCTTTAAAGCCAGGGTTCAATACGTATTTAACTTTTTTTGTAATAACACCGTACAGGTTTTAGAGTTTGCCCACAATGTCGTCTGATGTTAAACGACGTAGTGGTCCAAGATAGTAAGCACGCTTAAACCTAAACGAGACTTGTCTCTCAATAGCAGCTGCCAAAACATACCAACAGGCACTTAGCGACAGATTTACAAACTAATGATGGTAATAAACCAGACGAACTTTGAAAAAGCCCTACCGCCATTGTTAAAGTATGATATCTTTCCTGATAGATACGGGGGCCTAGCCAAGTTACTTATCTACAATCGCTAACACCAGTAGAAAACGGTAAAACGTATGGAGATGACATATCTGAACGCTATATCACGAGATGAAATGTTAAAGAAACGAATTGTATTATTAATTCTTGATTCTTTGATGACGTGTTTGGGCACTTTACGTCGATCGACGTACGTTCGATTCCTTTCGTAGAACGAGCGCACGTCATCAAAGAATCAAGAATTAATAATACAATTCGTTTCTTTAACATTTCATCTCTAAACGACATCTCACTAGAAATTAATTTAACTTATACGATGGTTAAAGAAGTATAATTAAAATTCGCACGTACTCCGAGTGGGAACTTTATTTTTGGGAAAGTCTGCACTGTACCAGAAGATAAGCGCAATGCTATTTTAAAAAAAGTAATCGACTAGAGTCGTGCGCGTTATAGGTAATTACAGGCCTAGACACTTATACATCTTAGCGGCAGTATATACAATGAGAGACCATAAAACTCAACAAACTCATGGTCGAAAAACAAATTAAACCAGAAGCACTGTGACGGAATTATCACCACATCGGAACGGTAATTGGCTAACCGAATGACTATGACGAGTTTGTACCTAGTGTATGACGATGATAATCTTGTCGGACAATATGACTCAATGGTACGTGTGTTCAGACACCGTGTCGATCGACGTAGGTTAAAATCTTCGCGAATGAACAAGAGATTTCGGTGATGGAATACATAATTATGAAACCATAGCATAATAGTAGGTTTTTTTCTAAGCTTGCCTGTCTATCATCCTATCATCTATCGAGTTTATACTCTGTTACCAAGCTATGTATAAACCTGCAGCTTTTTTGTTTTTTTCATAGCTGGCAAACGGACAGATGGGTCACCGGCTGTTAAGTGATAGTGATCACCACCGTCCATGGACACTAACAACACCAGAGGAGTTGCAAGTGCGTTGCCACCATTTGGGGAGGGAAGGGTTAGGGGAGGGAGAGGAGAGGGGAGGGGAGGTGGGCCTCTGGCTCTGTCGAAAGCTGCACTTCAGAGCCAGCCCTTATTCAATATCGGTTTAGATTGTAGTCAAACGCTAAAATTTATTGGTGTTAATTACAAAAAAAGTTAAATACGTATTGAATACTTGCTTTAAAAAAGTTTGGATATTTACGTATTAAATGCACCGCGCTCGCCGAACGTTTGACATCTTGCTCTTCTTATCTGTTTGGTTAGCTTAGGTTAGACTTGCGAAAAAGGATAACACGAACTTGCCGCGGCAGCCGTCGGCAAGCGAGGTTCATTTAGTACGTAAGTAACGAAACTTTTTTAAAGCAAGTATTTAATACGTATTGACCTTTGTTGTAGTAACACGGTACAGGTTTTGTAGTATGTAGCAAATTACATAATTCAGCAAAGTAAACAAACCAAGACAATGGACTCTGTATCAGTAATAATTATGACACCTGCATAATACTAAATTACTAAGGCGTTAACTACTCAACAATATAGAGCCATTGTACCTTCATTTACTATTTATCGGTATTAGAAACTACTTCAGTGTGAAGTATTCTTATTATAGAGAGCTGACGTTTTAGTATAATATTTTAAATGGGTCAGTAACATAATTACTGAAGAGTAATATAAAGAAGTTATGAATTTCTAGCACACCTCATTGCTGAAAGTATAGCTCAGTAAAATGTAGTCCTCACTTTTATAATTACTCCAAGAAATAATAAATGTCATATCTTTATCAGTACGATAAACAATTAATTGTTAGAACAATTTAGATAATTATTGTTGTTGAATCATAAGCTTCAAAAAACGAATTCCGCATTATGTCATGTACCACCATTCATTTGAATAAGTTATTTTTAATTATACTGTGCGTGGTCTTTAAAATGACTCCATTGTTTGATTTGATTTTTCTCGAGAACTTCAAACTAATATGCAAAAATGTGTATAATGTTGCAATCAATATAAAATTTATTATTAACTAACGAAAACATAGATAACACATTTATTCGAAATATTTATTAGTAATTATTATCTACTGAGAAAGACTCAGATTAATCGTGTATCCAAAATATGAAGTCTTTTACAAGACACAAAATTATATGAGTAAAAGAATTTTTTTATATCAATTACGTGTTACCTATGAACTACTTTAAATTAGTAATTTATATACACCGTTATACTATGACTAAAGTTGAAAAACCGAGGTTATTACTTATTCTTTAAGCTTAATTAGAATAATACATTATATTTAAAAGATATTTTCATGAAGTCTAAATACAAGACAGACAGACAGAATAATTTTTTCTCTCTCTTTCTGTTTCAATTTCCTTGTTTTTGTATTATTATGTTAAATATTTAAATATGTAAAATAGTTTAATATTTAATTTAATCCCAAGGAGGGTTGATGTCAGGCAGGCGGCCGATCGTAAAAATTAAGTCAAATCGTACTTCACAACATGTTAAGTATGAAAACTAGATTAGGGTTTACTCAGGGTAGGACTCAAAGTAAGAAAGGAATTCGGGATGTACGGTTGAGATTTGCGAGTTGGAATGTGGGAACAATGACTGGAAGAGGAAGAGAATTAGCTGATGTCTTGCAAAGAAGACGCATAAATGTGGCTTGTTTGCAAGAGGTTAAAGAAGTATAATTAAAATTCGCACGTACTCCGAGTGGGAACTTTATTTTTGGGAAAGTCTGCACTGTACCAGAAGATAAGCGCAATGCTATTTTAAAAAAAGTAATCGACTAGAGTCGTGCGCGTTATAGGTAATTACAGGCCTAGACACTTATACATCTTAGCGGCAGTATATACAATGAGAGACCATAAAACTCAACAAACTCATGGTCGAAAAACAAATTAAACCAGAAGCACTGTGACGGAATTATCACCACATCGGAACGGTAATTGGCTAACCGAATGACTATGACGAGTTTGTACCTAGTGTATGACGATGATAATCTTGTCGGACAATATGACTCAATGGTACGTGTGTTCAGACACCGTGTCGATCGACGTAGGTTAAAATCTTCGC
Source organism: Antheraea pernyi (assembly GCA_015888305.1). Lineage (NCBI taxonomy): Eukaryota > Metazoa > Arthropoda > Insecta > Lepidoptera > Saturniidae > Antheraea > Antheraea pernyi. The sequence goes on from MU159687.1 coordinate 52,844, forward strand.
GAATGAACAAGAGATTTCGGTGATGGAATACATAATTATGAAACCATAGCATAATAGTAGGTTTTTTTCTAAGCTTGCCTGTCTATCATCCTATCATCTATCGAGTTTATACTCTGTTACCAAGCTATGTATAAACCTGCAGCTTTTTTGTTTTTTTCATAGCTGGCAAACGGACAGATGGGTCACCGGCTGTTAAGTGATAGTGATCACCACCGTCCATGGACACTAACAACACCAGAGGAGTTGCAAGTGCGTTGGGTTAGGGGAGAGAGAGAGGAGAGAGGAGAGGGGAGGGGAGATGGGCCTCTGGCTCTGTCGAAAGCTGCACTTCAGAGCCAGCCCTTATTCAATATCGGTTTAGATTGTAGTCAAACGCTAAAATTTATTGGTGTTAATTACAAAAAAGTTAAATACGTATTGAATACTTGCTTTAAAAAAGTTTGGATATTTACGTATTAAATGCACCGCGCTCGCCGAACGTTCGACATCTTGCTCTTCTATATCTGTTTGGTTAGCTTAGGTTAGACTTGCGAAAAAGGATAACACGAACTTGCCGCGGCAGCCGTCGGCAAGCGAGGTTCATTTAGTACGTAAGTAACGAAACTTTTTTAAAGCAAGTATTTAATACGTATTGACCTTTGTTGTAGTAACACGGTACAGGTTTTGTAGTATGTAGCAAATTACATAATTCAGCAAAGTAAACAAACCAAGACAATGGACTCTGTATCAGTAATAATTATGACACCTGCATAATACTAAATTACTAAGGCGTTAACTACTCAACAATATAGAGCCATTGTACCTTCATTTACTATTTATCGGTATTAGAAACTACTTCAGTGTGAAGTATTCTTATTATAGAGAGCTGACGTTTTAGTATAATATTTTAAATGGGTCAGTAACATAATTACTGAAGAGTAATATAAAGAAGTTATGAATTTCTAGCACAAACACCTTATTGCTGAAAGTATAGTTCAATAAAATGTCGTCCTCACTTTTATAATTACTCCAAGAAATAATAAATGTCATATCTTTATCAGTACGATAAACAATTAATTGTTAGAACAATTTAGATAATTATTGTTGATAAATCATAAACCGCGAAAAACGAATTCCGCATTATGTCATGTCACACTTTTTATTTTAATAAGTTATTTTTAATGAAAACGTGTGTGATGTAAGGGATGTTGAATAACATCATAAGACTTGAGACACCCAAGTCAACCTCACCTGCACGTGGTACACCCTGCTGAATAACGTACGAGGCAATGGCTAAAGCGGGGTGGTAGGGTTTTACAGCCCGACTGGGTCGCAACCACCATGTATATGGCGAAAAAGCCCGTCATAGTGATTCGCTTCTGCGGGTCGCGTTTCGGGATCAGCCTGTGCATATCCAGCTAGCCTGTGGGACAGTGGCGACCGGCGATGGATAGTGTGTCACTCGGTGGTCGCCATTGTTCTTGGATTGTACTGTGCTTATCATCAGGCATACTGCAGTCATTTTGCCGTGCTACAATAAATGATTTATTTTTATTTTTTTACGAAAACTGTGGCACAATAGAATGCGTAGTTGGAAGTACTTTGAAAACACTGAAACGGTGAATCCAAAAAAAAAACTGAAAATGCAGTCGCCAGGAACAGTCTAAAGTTGGTTAGTTTTCTGCTACCTAAGAATGACAATATAGCAAGCACACCATATATATTTTGAAGAACTTCGTTTTCAACCGGAACGGTAGTGCCGCTCAAACAGAAACTATAAATTACCTAACAAAGCTAAAGCCTACAAAAAGAAAAATTATAAAGCTAAAAGATCCTATCAGATTTCGTAATTATATATAACAATCATAAACATATAGTGGTACAACAAAATAATCCCAAGGAGGGTCGATGTCAGGCAGGCGGCCGATCGTAAAAATGAAGTCAAATCATACACACTACAACATGACAAACGCGTTGTACCGATCCTACTTAGGTGTAGGAAGAAGAAGAACAAGAGTAAGGAGAAGAAGTGTGTGATCTTTAAAATTACTCCATTGTTTGATTTGATTTTTCTCGATAAATTCAAACTAATATGCAAAAATGTGTATAATGTTGCAATCAATATAAAATTTATTAAGTACTTAAAAATCCAAAATATGAAGTCTTTTTTACAAGACACAAAATTATATGAGTAAAAGAATTTTTTGATATCAGTTACGTGTTAACTATGAACTACTTTAAATCAGTAATTTATATACACCGTTATACTATGAGTAAAGTTGAAAAACCGAGGTTATTACTTCTTCTTTAAGCTTAATTAGGATAATACATATTTAAAAGATATTTTCATGAAGTCTAAATACAAGATAACATAATAATTTTTTCTCTCTCTTTCTGTTTCAATTTCCTTGTTTTTGTATTATTATGTTAAATATTTAAATATGTAAAATAGTTTAATATTTAATTTATTGTTGGAGCATGCCGTGGTTGTCTTTAAATATGACTATATTTATAATGTATCACAATAGTCCTAATTTTTATATACTTACTAGTGTATTGTCATGTTGACGATCCTAAAATAAATAAATATATTATAGTTTTCAAAATGTAGTTTATTTTCGACCCACTGTGTTATTTGTACTTTTCAATTATTTATTAGCACACTATTCTTTCTATTTGTTAACTTGACAATACGGAAAACAAACTGAAATATTATTTTATGCAAGTTAAGATGAAATATGTAGATTTCTTAACGAATGATTTTCATCACAATTGCCTAGTTCACGGCCGGTCACGCTCGCCGTTGGATTGGATCACCGGTCCTTCGTACTATGTTATGTCGTTTACCTTGCGCGATGTATTTACTTACCATTCCTTGTTATCCATAAGGTTACGCGTTTCATCGTCAGGGGCGGGCGGTGCGTCACGGACCGGGGCATATTGCGCTGCGACTAGGGGATCAGTTGAAGGGTTGAGAGCCGTCATAGCCGCCGCACCGCTAGAAGGTGCCTCCTTTCCACCGCCTAATCTTGACCAAGCCCACCCACCTACAACTACGAGAACACAACAGCTATTAAACATGAATATCGAAAAGGTTAAAGCGATTGAGTCACAGCTCTGGTGATATTACAAATGATTACGAAATCTATAAATATAAAAATAAAATGGAACCGTGTCTCTTTGTAATATTAAAGTAATAGTAGCTATACGGTACTTATAAAACGAAAAAAAAAAACAATTTATAAAATTGTTGTCTATATGTCCCAGCTAATCTCCAAAACGGTCGGAGCGATTTTGACGAAACTTTTACTGGCAGATAGCTGACATTATAACGAGTAACTTACATACTTTTACTTTAGAAAAAAAGGTTCTGCGCAAATACACTAAACTTAAGAAGCAGTATTCAGTTCCGTGCAGTCCTCATGCTCACGTTCATAGCGAACAATTTTTTTTTGCTAAATTCCACGCGGGCTCTGTCGAAGATACAGCTAGTCTAGTATACAATTCATTACGAGGTATTACGTCAATGGAAATCCAAGAAATAACCGACCAAAACATAAATGTATCAATCTACTGCGAGACGGTTTACGCAATAAGTTTAAATATTTATAATTATTTCAAAATAAATTATGATTCAAAGTAAGATTCTGATTCAGATCTTGACTCATAAATACTCTAAAGTTACGTATCAGCGGGACGGATGTTCGTAAAAAGTGTCATATGAAACATTTTTCTTTGTGTCGGCAGTTGGTTGACCTCAGGGTCGCATTTGCCTATACAGTATAGTATGTACTAAATAGATACGATAAGGACATATTTTGATATTATTGTTCTATGAAACATTTTATTTGTGTCGGCAGTTGGTTGACCTCAGGACATGACAATGACAATCGTATTTCAAACAAAATGAGAACAGACTCACGTAGGTCACTAGGTATTTTCTACTAGGTGTTTGAGTAACTTCTTGAAATGTTTAGTTGACTATTGGAAACGGTGAGAGTCGATGTAATCTGGTTCTAGGTATATTAAGATTTTCGAGTTTGGAAATACAATTGGAACCGGTAGATAACCGATTTCACACAGACGAATTTATAATAATAATAAAAAAAACTTATATAAGAAATACGTGCTAACAATGAGTCAACTGACCAGTATTATCGAACGAATGATCTTTAAATGTATTAACCGTTAAGGTCAAGGTCAGTAGTGGTTTTAACCGATTTTTTAGATTACTTGAGGGCACACATGAAAATAAAACACTGTTAGTATCGATTTAAGGCAAAATTATGGAAAGTTCTAGTAAAGTTTTTTAAACGTTATCCTTCAAGATATTCAAAAGACTTGAGAGCGTTTACGGCAGTTTTAAGTGGGCACATTTGCCTTGCAAGTTGCCGCGGTTTGGGATCAACCAGTGTATATAAGGCCGGATTGATAGCAGCGATTGACGATGGATTTTGTTTTGTTGTGTATAACAGATAATAAAAAAAGTATTGTAGTTATTTTGGATACCGTGGCTGTGGGATATTGTCTAGTGTTATGTCTATAATAAAATGTTAGCTTATAAAAAACGTTAATACAATAGACTCACCAGCAAAGATCAAGCCGACGACAAGAATAACACCGCCTGCGATGAGTGTGCCAACGCTACCGTCTGAGCCCTCAGGCGTTGTTGGTGTATCAGAGTATTGGACGCCGCCGGCGATTAATAACGCCAAGCCTAGAAAAAAAATAAGACATTCATTCTATTTAATAGAAAGGTACATACATAGGTAAGCAAAACATAAAACTTTTTATTTAGTTTTTCAAAATGAACCCGTCATAAAGTAATTAACAGAAAAGTTTTATATGATCAAATAAACAATAGAAAATATTAGTGCTGCTACTTAAAAAGGCACAATATAAATCATGTCACAAACGCATATAAAATTTGCTTAAAGTTGTATCACGTGTGCATCGATCACGTTTTTTATGATATTTGTAGGTGTTAAAAAGGTTACCATGCAAGGCACTATAATATTTAGAACACGCCTGTTATAGAACAAACTGTACTGTTGTGAATCACTACTCACAGACTGCGTGATAATAACATGGTAATTAAATTTCTAGACAACGATATAGGTCACACAATAATGAAGACTCTGTTGCTAGTATTCCATACAAAGCCAAATGTTCAAATAATTTGCATATTTAAATTGACTTTAAAAAATATCTGACACAGATAATTAAAACGATACGAATTGGCGGCGGTTGAGGTAGTGTTTAATCTATACTAATATTATAAAGAGGTATAGTTTGTGACTTTGTGACGCTGTAGGGGGTAATCTCAGGAAGTACTAAACCGATTTTGAAAATACGAAAGCCACGTTATTTGTGAGTATCATATATATCATCACGCTAAGACCAATAGAAGCGGAGAAACAATGAAGAATGTTTTAAAATCGTTTTTTCTTCCTTTTGGGTTCCTTTCTTGGTCCTTTCTTGGTTTTGGGTTTTAGGTAACATACACAAGGGTGCACGCACACCTCAGCTTGGGCTGTTACCTGGAAAAAGACGCGTCTGTCCTAGCTAACTATTCTAAGCTATTCATACATATATACATTTGTGAACCATACAATCGAAATTGCATGATTCACAAATGAATACGTGTATATCGGATTGAAACGAACTAAAACTATTCGATTCAGTTCGATGAGGGAAAAAAAAAATGCCTATTGCCATTGCCATGCTATATATGCCAACGAAGTGGGCACGGATCAGCTAGAATTTTATAAATATTTAAGTACCATCAACACCATAAATGCCTCCTCAATCGTTATTACTCGCTTAAACGTTCTCAAGTCTATAGAGACAAATATTGACTATTTGTTGGGAATCCCTAAATCAATTATAATTACGAATTACTTATTATTAGTTGTAAATATTCTTCGACATCGTATTATTTTGAATGTGAGGTTTTGGCCGATGACTATGAATAAAACATTCGTAATATAAACATCATTGAAAAACATAATTATCTACAAAATACATGGTTTTGTATTTGATGCAACGCCACGAACAAAGTGACTCATGAATTAAAATTATTCATCCCGATTGCAGTTTAGTGAACAAGTGTGAGGCTTGTGTTCTCTTGGTTGGACCAACAACAACAAATTAATTTATTATCCTACTTGACCGTAGCAATCTTATTCACCTTGACAAAACAACGCGTGGGGGCAGAGCGTTTTAACCAAATCACAGAAAACGAAAACGTTTCTTACGAACGCTGCCTTAACGATGAGAGATATATGAGATATATTTCTACAGAAAAGTTGTAGCTTGATAATGCCTATTACCACCCAACGAGGTGGGCACGGATCAGCTAGTATTTTATAAATATTTAAGTACCATCAACACCATAAATGCCTCCTCAATCGTTATTACTCGCTTCAACGTTCTCAAGTCTATAGAGACAAATATTGACCATTTGTTGGGAATCTCTAAATCAATTATAATTACGAATTAGTTATTTATAGTTGTAAATATTATTTGACATCGTGTTATTGTTTGTCACTATGAATTTGACGTTTTGACCGATGACTATGAATAAAACATTCGTAATATAAACATCATTGAAAAACATAATTATCTACAAAATACATGGTTTTGTATGTGATGCAACGCTACGAACAAAGTGACTCATGAATTAAAATTATTCATCCCGATTGCAGTTTAGTGAACAAGTGTGAGGCTTGTGTTCTCTTGGTTGGACCAACAACAACAAATTAATTTATTATCCTACTTGACCGTAGCAATCTTATTCACCTTGACAAAACAACGCGTGGGGGCAGAGCGTTTTAACCAAATCACAGAAAGTGTAAAATGTTGTATGCATTTCAATGGGACAACAATCTCTGCAATTACCTAATGACATTATAGTAACTTAGGTCCATAGAAATTAAGTCTTCATTTTGCTATACTTAGGTCATATAAATGCTTTTATGTTCATCAATTTATTGTTATTAATTAGTTGATTATAATAACCGTGGCAACTGATATTATGAATAATTACATTTGTAATTTTTTGCCGTTACTTTCACGACAGTAGGTCGAAATGTTTTAAGTATCTACATTAGACACGCTCTTGTACTAAACACATGACCACTACACCGTAAACATTAGTCAAGGACATGTCTAAAAATACAAAGATCGTAGTTTCGATTCTCGGTAGAGTTAAATTGGTTTAGTTCATTAAGTACTTGGAATTTCATAAATACTCCAACTTCTTAAGTATTTTATAATACTGTAATGAGCTAATGATGAACCTATACTAATATTATAAAGCTAGAGGTTTTGTTTGTTTGTTTGGTTGAACGCGCTAATCGCAGTAACAACTGGGCAGATTTGAAAAATTCTTTCATTGTTAGATACCTCATTTATCGAGGAAGGGTATAGGCTATATATATATATTTTGCTTTTTGAGAGCTTCCGCTGCGTGTTAATGTTAGCCCAAAGTAACTATTCCACGCGGACGAAGTCGCGAGCAGAAGCTAGTGCAATTATAAAATGTACAATTAACTATTCATTTCTAAAATTCGTGATAATACTGAGCAGTTTTCTAATCTATTACTTGAATAATTATGTTTAATTACATAAAAATACTGACGAAATGTATCCATTTAATGTCTTATAATTACTTTTTTTTGCTACAACTTTTCTAAGGTTTTCTCTCTTTACAAAGGTTTCTTATTTTAGAGCGACGAGTCGTGTTAATTCAATACGTTCTCAAGGCGGGTTTACTACATCCAGAGTTTTATCCTTTTTGCTGTAATATGTCGATCGATAAAGGTTGACCAAGTTTTACTAATTTGCTTAAACAGAAAAAAGTTAGACAAATCAAATCAAAAATACTTTATTCAGTTTAGGCCCTAATAAGGCACTTATGAACGTCAAAGACTACCTCCGGTTCGGAAAACAACCCAGTCATCAAGAAGAACCGACAAGAAACTCGATCGGGTACATTTTTTAAACATATATTTCCAATACATCATCAATGCTTTTAGTGGATGCACAGAGAGGAGTCAATTCCAGACATCACTATCATTCACATACTGATAACCCTTTTGACGTGGCGCTTAAATTTACAGTCCGGCAAATCGGTAATATGGTTTGGGACTTTATTGTAGAACCTAACACTATTACCTAAAAAACTATTACTGGTTTTGCTAAGTCTGAAACATGGGACCACCAGTTTATTACAGTTTCTTAGTATTTAGATTATGCCGGTCTTTTACTAAATTTAGTTTTTGAAAGTTTTTACGGACATACATTAAATTATCAAGAATGTATTGGGAGGGCAGAGTTAAGATACCGAATTCCTGGAATTTCGTTTTTAATGATTCGCGAGGTCCCATATTATATATTGGCCGAACTGCCCGTTTTTGTAATAAAAATATCGTGTCTACCTCAGCAGCCGTACCCCATAGCAGAATGCCATAAGACAATAAGCTATGGAAGTAAGCGAAGTAGACTAACCTAGCAGTGGCAATATCTGTAAGCTGGCGAATCTTAAGTATTGCGAATGCAGCGAAGCTTAATCTGCTCGCCAGTTTTTTAATGTGGGGGCCCCATTGTAATTTAGCTTTCACATATCAGCTTTTTGCATTGACGTTTTGTTTTTGCTGACACTTTTATGCATCGCGTCAAACTGCACTGTTCTTTATATGACTATTTAATTACGTACAATTTTCTGACGTCAGAAACTTTACTCTTTTATAATGATCAGGTCACGGTGTTATTTGTCAGTGCGAATATTTTAAACAAACAAAGAAAAACAGTTGTACGTGAACGAGGTCGGTGCACTGCGCACTTAACGAGTATTTGGGAAATCGTACTGAAGTTTTTACTTACATATCTCCACATCGTATCATATACTTAAATTACAATAATCATATATAAAACATTTAAATAACCAGAATATAAGTATATGCGTCTAACTGCAAATTTTACATTATGTTTATATTTTAAAGTAACAAATTCCCAGGCATCTGTTGTTCCGAGCCGAACCTGAGGAGATGGGTCGGGGGACCCATCTCCTCATTGCACAAGTGAGGCTGACGAGGGGAGACGACTGGTTGTGTACCCAGTAGTCTCTCTATAGTAGGACGAAGCCTGGCGTTCACTCGCCAGGATGCCGCAGAGGCGGTTTCTCAGGTAGACAGCAGGTTCGATCCCTGGCCGCTCCTACCATGCGGCGGACGGTACACCGTCGGGTTTTAGTCCGTGCGAGTCGGACATAACCCACTCTCTCCCCCGAGAGGGTGGCGTATCCATAAAGGATTTCCCCACGTAAATAATAAAAAAAAGGCATCTGCTGTTATTATTTAGACTTTTCATTGCAACTGTGTTTAATCTAAATTATTTTTGAATTGACCTTTCTTTAATTGTAATGTTGCCATTACTATTTAAGCCATACAGCCATTGATATATACATGTATGCCATCAAAAACAAAACTTGTTAAAAAAAAAACAAATCTCGCAACTCAGTTCTTCTACTGTAAAAAGTTATGAAATGCAATACCAAGTTGGTTACTTTATTAAGTCCCTACATAAGGGACTTTCTGTCTTAAGTTATTACGTAATTAGCTAACCTAACAATACATCTTATAGTGACCATATCAAAATTATTGTTTAAATAAAATAGATTGACTTCTAGTTTTATCTTCGATCAACAATAACTAGATAAAGGGTCACGTTCAAATCGAAGCTAAAAGCTAAATTTTGTTGAAAATTTGATATTATTAGTTAGTTTAAAGCTTAAAATATAACTTATTCAACATGTATTTAGCGAAAGTAAGATTCTCCGGCCGTTAAATTGCTTTTTCGGGTATTATTTTTGCATCTTTTGAATACACTGCGGCATGTGAAACGGGCATATAGTAACCATATCAAATATATCATATCATCATATAATCATATAATATATCATATCATCACCATATCAAATGTAATCTTTTATGGTTTAAATAAGATAGCTTGACTTCTAGTTTTATCCACAACGGAGTTATAAGTTATACGGTGGTCGAAAATGGCCTGAAATGGTTCGAGAAAAGGATAGTACGGCCGTGCCGCTTTTTTGTTTGACTTGGCCCCGCCGCGCCGTGCCCCCAACTATACCTACAGGTTTTTATATATCAATGCCTACAGCGTTATTACCATTAACCTCAGTTCGGGGCACTATCCATCGAGAAATTTTACATACCTAATGAGGAAAGCGGAATCTTCCAATTGCGATGTACGCAGAAAAATTAAGGATAGGATGTGCATCACTTGATGATGGAGTGTGCTAAGAACAGTATCGAAAGAGAGTCGTTACCATGAGAAGTAGTTACCAGAACATTGATATTTGTCACAGCATCTTGGTTAAACCCTGTTCGTGTGAAGCTAAGATGTTGTATGACCTGGTAATGATACCTCATCAGGGACTCTGATGAGGGAGCCAGAAAGAGTGGGGAACAATGGGGCTGATATGTTCGGTGGAATAAAAGCCCCCTATAAAAAATACGTCTAGTAATTTTTTATTATAACTGCTTAACCCCCTATATATACTAAATGTTATTCTGAAAAGTTATTTATCTGTTAATAAAAAAAATATCAAAACCAATTGTAAATTTAAAGATTAGCCCGGACAAACAATGGGAACATCAAGTTATGAATATTATATGGTATCTATTTAGTTTTCAAACTTGAATGATGTATAACTGTTCCCTTTGTGACCGTATATTGTATCAGCTATCGTGTTGAATAGCAATTAGGTAGAGATTTGTGAATACGTGGGCGGACTTCCTACGCATTTTAACTACGAGCGGATGAAAACAGTTAAGTACGACGCGCCGCGCCGCGTCGGGCAGGATAAGTTAAAAATATAATGGGAATTACGAGTATGTACTCGTATCCGGTGTGTATTTTAATTTTACATTACTAAAGCATCGCGGTAGTAAATAAATAGGAACATTTGTGCCGTACAAAGCCGTTCTACCTCGCAAATATGGTAGTAAACAATTCATAAATCCAGAATTAGTGCTGGGCATTATTATGCTGAATCGTAATGACCAAACAGACTGATCATTAGGGAAAATTATCAATACCAGTAATCGATATATAAGTATACATATTAAAAAAAAGATGTGGTGTCGTGGGACACCAGATAGGAACGAAGTTCTTTCGGCTAATGTAGAATCGACAAAATTTGCAAAAAAAAAATCTCGCTTGTGTTATACGACTGTCGTGCCTGCGCACGTCTCATTTAACAGTTTTATTCCACGGATTTTTTCTTACGGTTTTATTATCACATTTTTTTTTCGTTCGGTCGCGCAGCAAAATCCCTCTCCTCCAAGCCTGCCGTAAGGAACTTCGTTCCAAACAATATATTAAACATATAGGCATATGACCACGGTCATTCGATCTGGTTTGTTTTTCTAGATGATTCTATAGGTTTCTTATTTTTTAGTTTGGATCGGGGTAGTATCACACTCTCACAGAAAACCGACGTGAAGTAACAGTGCTTGCATTGTTGCGTTTCGTTCGGTTAATGAGAGCGCCCGAGACCCGACTCCCCTTCCCGCCCCTATCCTCTCCCTCCAAACAAAGGCTGGCAACGCACTTGCGACTCTCCTGGTGTTGCTAGTGTTCATGGACGGCGATGATCCCTTAACATCAGGTAACACACCTATTCGTAGTAAAAAAACATCTTTGCCGTTTTTTTCATACCCAACGAAGGGATCACCCGATATATCATCCGATAGCTTTGAGGAAAATTTTCACAAAGCCCAATAAATATTTTCATTATACTGATATAGGTATACCTGGATGCTAAAAAAAACATCAAATCTGGCTTGATGATCAAAGAAGAAAGCTTTCGACAAGAAAGCTGTGCCCTCATACACATTGGTATTATGAATACAAGAATAGGTTTAAATACAAGGACACCTAAATATAACTGAGGGATAATATCGATGAACTGGCGACCGCAGACCGCATGGTCAGTGGTTAGCAGTAAAATGTACAGCGCTCTATCGATCTCATAATTCACATGACCTCTCTATATACTACACTGTATTAAGCATTTAACCGTAATTAATTTTAAAAAAAATAGTCAATTTCATTGTGTAGTAAGCGCCTCGCATCAAAACGTCTACACGTATTTGATTAATTTTCTAATTACCAGAATAACATTTATATGAAAAAAAAGTTAGAGAAATTGTAAGATAGAGTGAAAAAATAGATTAAAAAATCTACATGTAAAAAAGCGAGTTACTGAGTCAGAAAACACTAGTGGATCTACAGAACTATTGACAGAATTGACGTTCAGTTTTTAATTTACCATATTATTTCATTACATGATCGTATTGTAAAGGAAAGATTAATGCTTTGGTCTCATTTGCTTCACTGCAACGCGTGTGCGAAGCCGAGACGAGCCGCTAGTAAATAAATTCTAGTGGTTTTTTGACTACATAAATTGACAGTCTATTCAATAAGATGTGCGTTGTTATAAGGCCTATTACAAAACGTAATTGGATTTTGTAGGGGCAAAAAAAATTGTATTGTATACAAATAAAAATCGTGTCAATATTTCCTACTTTATTTTTTAAAATCTACGTTCACGATCGATTGACCAGCGAGCTATGAGACTTATTGAAGCCTACTTATCAACAATCGCTTGCATTAGGAGTTCGAAAATAGGTCAGCACGTCGGTCTGATCAAACGTGGAAGGTTACGACTGTGGGTAGCTTAAAGTATTAGCGATTCATGAGGCCGAAGCCGCTTTCACTCGCATCGGTATAAATGGAACAATAACTACCCACCCACACATAAATCTTACTTCCAAACAGTTTGCGTTATTCTCTTAAGCGGCTACTGAATGTATATTAATTTAAAGCATTTTGATATTAAAAGTACACTTAGTTATGTTTTTTTGTTTTTAGTTTTATTTTTAAATTTGGCTATTACTGCTATTATTAGGAATTACGAATAGGTTATTACAAGTTTCTTGAGATCATACAAGTTTTTGTGCCAAGTCAAAATCCATGCTCCGTGGTAGTATTTTCCATCCACTTCAACCAAATTATATTACGTAAAACGCCAGCAATATTACAGGTGATAGCACTGATGGTGCAATGGTTTAAGCAGTTGCCTTGCTGCTTCCGTCGAGCCGAATTTCGTGGGTTCATTTTTTTTTTGTAGCCCATTAGATGGGCTTTATTTCCATTAATTGTATGTTTCTAAGCTTGACCTTTACACAGCGCGAGGTCTAAATAGGAAAACAAGCTGTCTTTTATAAAAATAAAGAAAAGATTAAAAAACAGTATTACTGACATTATTCTTAACAATATTCCTAAGTAACCACATATTCGACAGAGTTACAATGTCCCTTTTTGGAATACTTTAAGATCGTTTCTGCTGATATCTAAGTTTTTAATAGCTATTTGACTAATTATCATTGATCTTTTGTACACGTTTTAATTTGTTTGGCAACTTTCATTTATATCTGTCCTACAATCTCAGTCTTATTTGTATGAGAGCACGAGTATATGTACAAAAATTAAAATCGACGTTTTGACCTCCACAACAATAATAATATCCGCCCTTCCGTGCTCTGTGGTCCATAACCGGTCCACAAAGTTATTATATATTTTTTTATTATAGTCTATGGCGCAGAATAACAATTTTATTAACGACTAGCCAGCGACTTAGATCTCGAGAAAACATTTTTGTTGTTTCATAGGTGCTAAGCTGGATTAATTTTTCTTAAAAAGTTCTTACGGTGTATGTTGCCTATGTAATTTAGTGTAATAGACTACATTCCTATATTGTTGTATAATGTGTTTTCAACAGTATATAAATAAATAAAAAACCTTTTATTTCTTGGAAAATTTATATAAAGAAATCTAGAAACTTAAACTTAATTCGTTATAACCCTTATTAAGCAAGAACCCCTCTGTGGGTGAAGGCCTCCTCCAAAGACTCCACTGTTCTCTATCCTGTGCGGTTTCCATGCCTCTCGGGCCAGCCGTTTTTATTACATTATCCATCCATCTCGTAAGCGGTCTCCCTCTTTTCCGTTTTCCAATTGGACCTTTCCACCGTGTCACCTGCTTGGTCCATCGGTCCTCTTTCAATCTTGCCACGTGGCCTGCTCACTTCCATTTTAGTTTTTGAGCAAGATTTAAAGCGTCGGTAGCTTTAGATATATCTCTTATTTTGGTATGTCTTATTTTTTGAATTTTCTTTATCTTTGGCATACTTCTTTCTAATCCCCTTTGGCAGGCGATAATTTTTTTTCTTATCTTGTCTGTGTATTTCCACGTTTGACAGGCATATGTTAGGCACGGTAAGAGGCAGCTCGACATAACTTTAGTTTTAATTTAGACAAGCATATTGCTTTTGAAGACTTCCTTCGAACTCCAGTACTTGTTCCAGATCAGTTGTATACGTCTCTCTATTTCTGAATAGTTATTATCCATGTCAAAACTTATTTGTTTACCTAAGTAGATGTATTTTTTTGTATACTTTAGTATTTCATTGTCTACAACTATTCTGCACGGTTGGTCATCAGTATAGTTTTTGAGAGATTCATCTCTAATCCAATTTCTTTACTGGCCATATTTAGTGATTGGATCATAGTTTGTAGTTGTGTACTTGATTCCGACAGAAGCACGAGGTCGTCGGCGAAAAGAAGGTGACTGAGGTATTTTTCGTCGATGTTTAATCGGCTGGTTGTCCAATCAAGTTTTCTTATAATTGACTCTAGAATGGCGATAAACAGCTTCGGTGAAGTCGGGTCTCCTTGTCTCACGCCTTTTTTAATGGGAAAGCTGGGACCGACTGTTTCCAGTTTGACTCTACCCTTGTTATCGTTGTAGATGCTTTTTAGCACTTGGATATATCCATTATCTACTCCTTGATCTCTGAATGCTCTCCAGATGCTTGAATGGGAAATAGTATCAAAGGCTTTTTTGTAGTCAATGTACCCGATATATAGAGCTCTTTGTCTTTATTGATAATATTCAATCAGTAGTTCCAGAGTGTGTATATGGTCTATAGTAGAGTAACTTTTTCTGAATCCTGCCTGCTCTATGGGCTGTTCCGCTTCTAGTTTAGTACTTATTCTTTTATTTCAACAGTATATATAGTCTGTAAATTCTCTCTCAGAATAGAAAATTTTAACGCAATGTTCAATCGTTTGAACATCCAGTACCTTACATCAATACCATTCTGAGATTTTAAAAAATCTGGTTCGTAATATGGTCACGTTAGTTTCTCTCGGGTCTCATGATTGAAACGATAATCGATACATAGTATAAAATGAAGTCGATTCCGCTGTCTGTTCGCTTAGATCTTTTAAACAGTTTTCAGCGATAGATAGTTCAAGAGGAAGGTTTGTAATATATAATACATACATATTATAGCCGATAAATTAAAAAAATTGTAACGTGATGTCGTATCAAACATATTTTAGTGTGCTTAAACCGCAAACGCTGGCTAAACCTTACGAGATAGATCGAATTAATGTACTACGGAATTGTATATCTTAAACAATATTATTATTCACTCCACACTGCACCCGTGCGAAGCTGGGGCGGGTCACTAGTCACTACATAGTATAAAACAAAGTCGCTTTCTCTGTCCCTATGTATGCTAAAACTTTAAAACTGCGCAACGGATTTTGATGCAGTTTTTTTTAAATAGATAGAGTGATTGAAGAGGAAGGTTTATGTGTATAATAACATCCATTAAATAGTGGAGAAATACTGTTATTTTTGAGGTTTCTAATGTGATGTCGTAAATAATTACATAACCGATTCGATGCAGACGAAGTTGCACGGGTCTGCTAGTATAGAATAAAATATAAAAGTAAATCCAGTTCGATCTCCTCCATTTGCAACTACAACTTAAAGACTGGTTCTAGAGTCTGGCCCGGCAGGTTATGCACTGGTCAATGTTGATTCTAGCGTAACTCATTTTAAAATCTTTTACAGTTCCAATTCTGACCTTATCTTCGCAGACTATACCAAGACAGAATTACAAGCTATTGAGAACTTGAAACATAATTTCGTTGTGGGCGATGAAAGTGAACCTTTCACAACTCGTTTACGATAAATCAAGTTTTTATCAAGTAATATGACAAAAGTCAAGGAAAAAACGTTTCCGACTATAGTTTCTATTCAAAATTCGTCTGAGTCACGTCAAGAAGAAATTAAATAAAGTGAATACGGAAACGTGGCGGCCAATTGCGACTGAGCTGCGGGGAGGCACATTCGAGTTTGTCGACCTTCGCTCACGATGTCTGTTCCATTAATAAACTATAGCCATCGATTTCTCTTAGATTTGTTTAATTTTCCTTATCTTTTAATTGCCATAAAAGAAGGATTCGTTTTGGATGTAAATTATGCCAACTTTAACAACTTTATTAGATTCTTTTTTCAAACAGAAAATACTTCTCCTGGAAAAATCGGTCACGATATATTTTTGCGTGGATATTAATTGATTTGATAACCACAGATAGCTCAAGTTTATAACAATACAATATAATATTTGTAGATAATTTCCAGTCTACAATTTTATTAATCTGTGGTCTGTAACGATCGGATCACGCACTCTACACAGCCGCTGGGTGACTCATCGAGCGCAGGCGCCGCGCTGCTCCGGTTTACTCGCACCGGATACCCAACACCTTTTACGAGCACCCTCGTCCATTGTATGACGATATGCGCGTAATCGTTCCGAGTTATCATTGCTACCGTGCGTTAACAAAAGGCAATGTTTTCGCCGAACACCATACTAACTGACGTGAACCGCAGTATGGAAGAGGTACAAACCTGTTTGGCGAGTTTACACACATATCAGATTATGTATATCGTCGATTTCGATATTAAATAAAATAAAAAAGCCTTTTATTGCTACATACTAATACTACTATTACATTTTTATTTTATCTTTTATTCAAGAACTATATAGCACTCGCCTCAGCGGCGTAGGCCTCCCCCAAACTTCTCCATTCTTCTTTCCTTGACGCTATTCTTGGCCATTTCCAACCACACCTTTCTTTAAAGACATCACTCCACCTCTTTTTGAGCCTTCCTTTCGATATTAACTCACATTAAAAGCATAATATATTTACATTGTTTCGGAGGACATAAAACTAAATATTCCATCATATATGATATGAATCATATAAATAACTGGTACTAGGTGGGATTCGAACCTACAACACCCAGAGCGGTGCTAGTGACGGTATGATCCTTGAAACCACTGGATATATAGTCATTGTTCGTCATTATCCCTATGATTATTTACGACTAGCTAGCTTCAGCCGCGAGTTCGTCCCCGTGGAATAGTTCCCTTTTTACGTATCGCACACAGCGGAAGCTCTCAAACAGAAAAAAAACACGATTTTAAAAGATTCTTCATTAGTGTTCCGCTTCTATTGATCTTAGTGTATTAATATATATATTAATAGGCCTATAAGCCTTCCTCGATAAATGAGCTATGTAACACTGAAAGAATTTTTCAAATCGGACAAGAAGTTTCTGAGATTAACTGGTTCAACCAAACAAACAAACCGACCCTCCAGCTTTATAATATTATAGTACTAGCGGGCCCGGCCGACGTTGTACCGCACTGATTATGAAAAAATCCTTAACAAATTATGTACTAAAACATTCCCCATCAATCACTCTAGCCACAGGTAAAAACCGCATGAAAATCCGTTTGGTAGTTATTGGGGCCGCCGCCTGTCAATATGGCGACACCTCTCGCCCTCGTACGTCACCGGGTGAGGTTGAAATGAGGTGAGACGTGAGGCGAGACGACGTTCCCCGGCGGTGGGCGGGCGTAGAACTCTCGAAGGTGGTAGCGAGAGCGCCGGTAGCCCGCCTCGGTGACGACAGTCGGATGCCGGTGATGTCCTGAAGGTGCACCGACTACGATGTGCAATAATGCACGAGCCAGTCGATGAAGGTGGTGGTTTTGAAGCAGAATTATATACTTTAAAATAGTAGTTGTCTGTTTGATGATGTCACTGTGAAGATCTAATAATAATAACACATGAATGTATCTTCAAATGAGTTTACAAGTTCACAGGATTTGAGTGATATGATTAGACTCCTTGTTGTGTTATCAATGATTAAAAAAAACCTTTTTTAACCAAGTATAATATTGTATGAATGTCTACAAATTAAGCAAATATTGTATGTAAAATCAATAAACTTTCCGTTTATTTTATAATTTATCAATTATTGGTAACCATATTACAAGAATAATTATTTTGATGTAGCAAACATAATTATATGAAACTATAAAGGATCAATCATTTTTTTAACGTGATAATGTCTTATAAATCAATTAATGCCATCTGCATGCATGAAAAAGTGTCATGTTCCGTCTGAGCCAAACGTGTAAGCGATAGAGCGAAACACACAATAGAGAGGCGTGCACTGTCTAAGAGTTTGGCTTGTGACTCATCTATCTCTCTTCCACTCCATCAGCCAATGCGACCAAGTCGCTATCACGTAATATTATCGTCCATAAACCCACTTTACAGACAACCAATTTTGTTTTGGGTTAGTTCAGCCAAACATTTTTATGAAATATAACTGGATCATTTCTTAATTAGTAAAAAATAATTATTTTATAAATACATAGTACTGTAATAAGGCAATAAGTACAAGTTACAACTTGAATTTCAAGAGTTGTCCAGTAGACATAAAATGACTATAAAAAGATAATGTATAATTATAATTCATATGAAATTAATTCATATAAGAATGTACCCAAGAATAATATTCACAGAATTCTTATATTGCAAAAGTATTGGAATATGTATATTCAAAGATTTTATTTCAGAAAAATATTTGTCATAATTCCGTTGCAGCCCACATATTGTAAAGCTACAACATTTTAAATACATTTGAAATTAATTTTTTTATGGCACATTGCCACTAATATGTGGTATTGTGAATAATTACCAAAAACAAGAATGCCTATACTTATATGCTGGAAACTCTATATAGGTGGATAATAAAAATAAAGGACATTAAAATATAGCTTATAAGCATCCACTTGAACTTAGCTCTCTAGTAGTAATAGATATAATTTTACCTCTTTACAAAATATGTATAGATAGTATTGATATATGCATTATCACAATAAATTTATATATATTCTATACAATAATTAACCATATGAAAGTAGATTTTGGGAGCTATGTCTGTGACATAGTCAGCATTTATTGCATCTCATTTCACTCTATTATGCCATCAAGAATATTGAAATCTTTGTTAACTGAAAAACTTTAAACTTGTTTCTGAATACATAATAATAAGTCTTGAACAATGCAATATACTACAACACTATACCTATGTAAACAAGAATTACAGTGTGTATACACAGTTTATAATAATTTACAATAATGAGACTGCAATATTAAATAGTATTTCCGGTTTAAACAAATTGACTGTAAGAAAAACATAAGTAGAATCTATTAAGAATAAAGTATCTTATTGGAAAAATGTTTCCAATATTAAATTTGTTTGTTTCTCAATCCCTTATAAAAGTACAGCGAATAATGACTCCTCACCATTTATCACTACTGAACTTCATAATTTTAACAAAATCTCGAAAGTAGGGCGCTATGAAGAAGCTTATAATATTAATAAAACAAAACGCGTTATAAGAATATATTCAACTATATACTAATTGATTGTAACTAACTTTTAAAAGTCAATTAGGAAATAATGAAATATAAAAACATTTGCACTTACCAATGACGCTCAATGTGCTTCCCAGTAAACAAAGACCAATGCGTAAACATACTGCACGATTCAAACTGCTTGTCACACGTCGTGAGAAGTAGCTGATGGGGCAGTTCCATCGCTGGTCATTTGGTTGTTGTTCGTAAGTTACTGTTGTCGGCTGATACACAGCATTCGTCGGCATTATAACTAACTTTAGAACCAAACACTGCACAAAGAACTTAAACCTTCACAACTAAGCGCACTGTACAACTTCACAGGCCACAAATATATAAATATACGCACTGCCTGGGAGTAAAGCGTAACCAATTAGAATTTATACAAAAATAAAGCGTGCAGCTATGAAACGTCCTAAAATAGAGAATGAATTGAATGAAGTGATCACAGACTAATAGTCGTACAAGTAGAAGTGATTACTTGTACGCCTATTAGTCTGTGGAAGTGATTGCACAGATCTCGAACTGTTTCCGCACAGACAATCTAATATTAAAACCAGAGACTTAGCGCGAGCTGTAGCGTGTATTAGCGTTTGTCTACGCTTAAAGCGAATGCAGAAGGAAGCGGGTACGTACGAAACCAGAGACAAATAAATAATTAGCAGACAGGACATATTTTGATACAAAAATATTGGAAGTAGGGAAGCACAACGTAACGATATTATAAAAATAAATCTCATTTCTACAATTATTTAACCCTTTGCCTGATATTTTAAGACGCTGTACTCAAAATGGTGGATCATGTTTTTAAATATTTTGCCAACTTTTTTAAAAATTACATAAGTTATTATTATTCAAGCTTTATGATAAATACAATTTTTTTTTTTACTTATGCTGCCAACAGTCTGTTGACCAGTGCATCATAAGATCTACATTTGTTTGTACGGAGCTTAAATCCCTTTGATTTTGGCTACGATCAACAATAACTAGATATCGGATCGGCGCGAAAAATACGTCTCGGTAAATAATAGCTGCTCACTTGAAATGTGAGCTTTTATTTTGTTTGAAATACTGCCAATGTACGTTTCATAATGCAGCAGTGTATTCAAAAGATGTAAAAGTAATACCCGAAAAAGCAATTTAACGGCCGGAGTATCTTACTTTCGCTAAATACATGTTGAATAAGTTATATTTTAAGCTTTAAACTAACAAATAATAACAAATTTTGAACAAAATTACCGATTTTAAACCTGTGGTACAAATGTTTGGCCAAGGCTCGCCAACCACGCACAATAACGAGAAAAAGTACTTTATTAATTGTGTGTTGTATTCATACTAAATGTTGTTTATGTTGTCTTTTCATTTGTAAGTGACGGGAGTAATTTATTACTTTGCTCGTTTTATTGTAAGTATTAGATAATATTTTGAGCATTTGAGACTTAATTACTAGGTGTCATGGTTGTAATTAGGTTGAACTTAAAACTTTTTTTCTCCCTTTCTTAGTAAACAAATAGCTACATAAGTATATATTTACGCGGATAGCAGTTAGCTTCGATTTTGTACGTGACCCTTTATCTGCAAATTCTTGTTGGGAGCGCTTGAATTTTTGATGTGCAACATTTTTGTGTAACAAAAAGTGGTGGGGGTAAACATAGTATCGGACAGAATATTGAAAACATACACCGGTTGTCGTCTGATCATTTTTGTTACTCTGTATCCAGAAACAGCCTGTCCGCAGTCTGCGTACATGAAAAGCACACACACAAAAAGCAGCAAACTGCTTCCTGCTGCTTGTATTGGGGTAAAAGTTCTGAATTTTTATTTAATGTCACACTTTTTTTCATTACTAACCCAATACTGATCTCGAGAAAAGCAAACTACAGTTCGTCACAAATCATTTAATTTTCTTTGCTTTTTTCCTATAACATTGGAACCTTTAAGTATGATTTGAAGAGACATTTACGAAACCCAACATCATAGCAACTAAAGACGATGTAATGTGAATCTCTAGATAACAAATGCCAGCTATTCATTGTACTAAATTACTAGACACCGTCACTTTGCTGTGCTAAATGTATAAAAGATGGTGTAGTTGATCAATTTTCTCCCCCAGGAAAAGGACTCTTACCCAGCAGTGGCATATTTACAGGCTGGTATTACCTATTACCACTACCTTCGGGAAGAGGCCTATGACCTTGTAGTGGGTCTCTTACAGGCTGATGATGATGATTACCTATTACTAGCCATCAAGGAATTTATAAGTAAACAACTTATACTGTAACAACTGGAATGCGCACTCCAAACTTTTGTTTCCTTTAATTCAATCAAAAATAATTTCTATGTCTCAGACTCAAAGCTTATCACGTACGTAATAAGAAAATCGGCCTCAGTGCAATAGCTATAAGATTCGTTCTGATGAGGACGATAGTGCAACCAGTTTATATTTTTTCCCAAATTTCGTTGTGTATGAAAAATTTGAAAAAACAAACTTACCTACCAATAATTAGTTCTTAGTATTTTGGTTGGGTAGAATGGAAGAAATGAAAATAAAATAGTTGCAACACAAATCGCCATTTTTATGTAAAAGGTTTTTTTTTCGAACTGACTACGCTATTGACCTGGCAAGGTCTTAACAGCTTCACCGGACTACTAAGGCGAGCGCTTAAGGCACTCAGCCGATTTTATTTTGACAACTAGCTCAAAGGTGCGCGGCACACCTTGGCTTTGGCTGTTGCCTGATACATGCAATTCGCGACCTATGTAAGCTAACTATTCATACATATATGAGTTGTTGAAACATATATGTGTACCAAGCATACATAACTCAACAACTCTTATATATATTTCGTATCGGATAATATTCTAAACTATTTCAGTTTGATAAGGGAAAAAAATAAAACCCTTCCACTTGCATGTGTAAGCGTGTATGCGTGCACGTGTGTGGAGGTGATATGTGTAATGTTGTCGCAGTGATGTAAGATTTTGTGTCACTGTATCGCGCGAGCAGCGTACTCAAGGGCTCCACGCCGAGGGAACGGACCTAGGCTTGAGCTGCTGCCGAGGGGGGCCTAGTCTGGTGTGCGGGAGCGAAATTTACCCCCAGACCACGGCGGCGTGATCTGTGGTTACGCGGGCGTGGGCGTGAGCACGCTCTGTTTGGAGAGACAGGCTGGTACTGATCGTTCACTGCCGTTATTTCATCGGGAGGGTCGGTAAAAATATGTCGCGGACGTCTTTTACAACGCGCAGCGTTTGGTACGGGTTCGTATTTTGCGGCGGATACCACTAACGGACTGAAAATAGTAAGTACTCTTTTTAACCTTACTCCACATTATGTAGATTCAACAAACAACTTCCTCATTCACTCTCTCCTATCAACTGTCATCTTAGCATTCAAATACCCATTCCTTAATTTTAAAGATACTTTATTAACACTCTTTTAGTTATGATTACTTGTATCTTTCATGACAATGCTGGCCTATTGCTTTTCTTCTTCGTCAGTGGCGGTACTTTCAAAGTAACTCTTACATATTCATTTCCAATTAGGCTAATTCTAGTGAATGTTAATAAAAATAAAAAAAAATTCACATGTAATCACTTTCATCAGTATTTTGTAGATGATTATTAAGATCCATATGCGGTTTTTTTAAAAGTAAAACTTCTTTAGCCGCGACTAGGAGGTAACTGGACGACAATACAACGGAAGTCCGTTACGGCAATATGGCGGCACGTTTCTGTACCATCCGGTTAGATAATAATTAAACATAACCGAAACTTTTATTAAATCATAATACATTTAATTTGTTACATATCATAGTAATCTGTTCATACTTTTCTATATTTTATTTACTTTATAACAAAGAGTTGCTAATAATATTTCCTGTTATTTAAATTCCGAATTAGCTGAAAGATGGCGCTACAGATAATGAAGCTTTAATTTGTTACTTATATACTTACATTGAAACCAGATGACAGCAGGTCGCGCGCCCATATAATTATAGATAATTAAACGTATTGTATGATTTTTATTAATATTCAATATACATTTTTTTATTAATATTTTTTCAAAAATTTTTGATTGATTTGTTCATAAACTATTTATTGACTTACTTCAATCGCGTGTGTCGGATACACGCACTCATCTTTTTTTATATTATAGGGGGCAAACGAACAGGTGATTCACCTGATGGTAAGTGATCACCGCCGTCTATAGACATTAGCAACACCAGGGGAGTCACAAGGACATAGCAAATGTCTAGCTTTATATATTTTTCCATTGACTTTATGGGTATTCTTGGATCATATATGACCTTTAAAACTAGTCGCCCCGGCAAAATAATAAACTTTAAAGCATTTATTTACTAAAGTAAAAATATATATAAAAATGTAAATGCAATACGAGAGAAATAAAAACATTATATATATTGTGCAAAAATATTATAATAATATCATTTTAAATAGTAGTTTATTGTTGCTAAGATATAATTCCATATCACTAAACAGTCGTAACTTTAAACTTACAATTTAATATTCATTTACTAGGGTAAAGGCACTTAACTTGTAATGAATTATACATTTTTATCTATAAATACAGGGGGATGGAAGCAACATTTCATAATTATTTTGATTCCACTATGATGGTATAGAATTGTTAAAAAAAAGTTAAAATTAAAACTTAGTGGTGCATCACCCATTTTTGTAATTGCTGTTCGAATGTAGGATAACTTTAGTATTAAAGCCCTGCCGTTGTATAATAATAAATAGAATGACTACATAATAATAAAATTTTACTTATAATAAGTTGCCTTATGACTAAATAATAACATAACATTTTAAAAACGAGTGGAAATTTTTTTAAGAATAAATATTTTTTATTATATATTGTAATGACAGGTATATTGTAATTGCGTTCATAATTCATCATGATTTGATAATAAGGCACCGATATGGTAGATACCTTGCGAAACTTAGATGACATTGAAAAATATTTTAAGTATTTCTACAACAACAAAAAAAAGTTATATACTCAGTTTGTACTATACATATATTCGTCTACAAAAATATATAGTTATCTTATTTACTTTATATTTGTACATACCACACAATATTCTTATAACAAAATGGCTAATAATGAATTCAGTTACGACATTTATATTAGACATTGAATTCTAATACATGTGATTTAGTATGGAAGCTCAAAACCGTATTCACTGGAATTGAAAAAAAAAAATCCTCTAATAATCTTAGTCTAAAGTACATTTGAGGTTTGTATTAAATAAAATTTGAGCATAAGAGCTATTGTAGTTATGCACGTCAGCTTGAGGTATCCGAGTAACAATTAAATTAGATATAGCATGTATTCGTTAACTTAATAATATCACAATAATAAATTTACGTGTCACATGGCTAATTATAATGATTACTCATATTGTAAAATGAAGCTACCTTGCATCGCGACACAAATATGTGTCTATGTATTTCACATATAATATACTTTACTATTGCAAAATATTTACAAATATGTTTACAACCTTTCCATAGGATACTCGCATACATTTAGCAGTTATTTTACATTTATGAAACACTGGCTCTATATGCTATATTGAACACTATTTCACACTTATGTTGATGTAGTGCATCGAGTGATGTCAAATGAAACATCACAAAGGGTATGTATCGATCATTCAATAGTGAAACCGGGTGTCTCTAGAACAGCCTATTTCAATTTGTTGTGAAGTCTCTTATTATTTATTATATTCCGGAAAACACTGGCTCTATATGTTATGTTGAACACTATTTCACACTTATGTTGATGCACTGCATCGAGTGATGTCAAGTGAAACATCGCAAATTGTATGTATCGATCATTCAACAGCAAAACCGGCTGTCTCTAGAACAGCCTGTTTCAGTTTGTTGTGGAGTCTCTCCTTTATTATATTCCGGAAAACACTGGCTCTATATGTCATATTGAACACCTTTTCATACTCTATACGTTGATGTAGTGAGTCAAGTGATGTCAGGTAGAACATCACAAAGGGTATGTATTGATTATTCAACAATGAAACCGAGTGTCTCTAGAATAGCCTGTTTCAATTTGTTGTGAAGTCTCTCTTTATTATATTCCGGAAAACACTGGCTCTATATGTCATATTGAACACCTTTTCATACTCTATACGTTGATGTAGTTCGTCAAGTGATGTCAGGTAGAACATCACAAAGGGTATGTATCGATCATTCAACAATTAAACCGAGTGTCTTTAGAATAGCCTGTTTCAATTTGTTGTGAAGTCTCCCTTTATTATATTCTGGAAAACACTGGCTCTATATGCGATATTGAACACTTTTTCACACTTTATACATTGATGTAATGCGTCAAGTGATGTCAAGTAAAACATCACATACGGTATATATTAATAATTCAACAGCGAAACTGACTATCTCTAGTATGGCCTGTTTCTGTTTGTCGTGAAGTCTCTCCTTTATTATATTCCGGAAAACACTGGCTCTATATGCTATATTGAACACTTTTATACGTTGATGTAATGCGTCGAGTGATGTCAAGTAAAACATCACAAATTTTATGTATCGATCATTCAACAGCAAAACCGGCTGTCTCTAGAACAGCCTGTTTCAGTTTGTCGTGGAGTCTCTCCTTAGTCGGATATGGAGGCAGGTCGAGGCGGTTGAAACACGTATGCGCTTTTGGGAGGGAATCGGGTGAAGCATCTGCCACGAGGTGTAGAGTGAAGAGTCTCGGGGCAGCCACTCCTGTGGACCCTTGGAGAGCTCTGAATCCTGCGAGTGGGACTCGTCGTGAACCGGTCACGAATTGCAGTAGCCGTGCTCGCATGTCAGCATCAAATTCTTCAACTATTTCCCAGAACCAGATGACGATGGGTGCATCGGGTGTGACGTGTTTGAGGCGAGTGTGTCGCCTCCAGTCGGTTGGATCGAGGTCAGCACGTCCTGCTAACAACGGTTGCAGGTCCCTCGGTGACAATGGACGTAGCAGCTGAGGTGGAATGATATCGGTGAGGCCTCTCTGTAATGATAGCCATTGCCTTTCAGCGCCACGAGTGAACCGATGAGCGACGTATAGTCGCACGTATTCGCGCTTGTTGTTATCAGTGACTGGCTCGTTCGCACCGCCGGGACGTAGCTCCACACTACGGACCGCTCCGAACGAAGAGCACTCGACGGAAAATGTCGTGTCTATAACACCTTGGATGCTGTTTTCACTGAAAATAATTTACTATAAGGTTATTTCTGAAGTGAAAACATCTTTAGCCTCATCCTGATTTGAAGCTCGATGAAATACAAAACAAATATAAACATCTATAGGATCTAGAATGCCAAAATTAGATAGTGTTTTTAATATTCACAATATCCTTATTATATTTGGTCTAAGTGTTATACATGTATATGTTCGTAATACGATTTAATGTGTGAGAGAATGAGATAGAATAAATTATACAGTGATTCTTATATATGCAATATTCTGATTGTATATTGCACTACCTAACACTTTGGTCGAGTGTTATACGTGCGCACGTTTGTTATACAATTTAATATGCGAGATATAGAGAATATCCCATATATAATAAATTATAAAGTGTATCTTATATTTGTGGTCTCCTTATTGTATATTGCACTAGTTCACTCTTTGGTCCGAGCATTATACTTGTGCATGTTTGTTATAGGATTTAATGAGACTGAAGAGATCTGATAGAGACTGAAATAGGATATATTATACTCAGATATATACTGAAATATGAACTGCTGGCGATCCATCTGATTGATCCATATTGTTAGACTATGATTAATCGACTCTGAAAGGCTGCAAGTATGTGTGATGCAGGAATTTCGTCTAGGTAGATGTAGGTAACTCTCGCTAAAAACGATAAAAGAAAGTGATAAGGGAGTTATTCTGGCTTAATTGTGGATCAAATAAAATGTACTTATTAATTACATTTTGTTTTAGTTAGCTACATACTAAAACAAAATTTGTGAAACATCTTGAGCTAAATTTGAGTTTTTGAGCATCTCTGGTGTAACTTATATTCGCAGTCTCCTCATTGTATATTGCACCTAATACTTACTCTGGTCGGGGCATTATACTTGTGTATGTTTGTCATCCCTTCTCGAACTGACTACGCTATTGACCCTGCAGGGTCTTTACAGCTTCACCGGACTACTAAGGCGAGCGCTTAAGGCACTCAGCCGATTTGGTTTTTAGGTAACATACACAAGGGCGCATGCGATGTTTGTCATGATTTAGTGTGTGTGCTTGCGTAATACGAAGCTTTGAGGACTGACGTCATAACTAGAGTGGCGTATTGTTTATAATCAAAGGTGGTCATCTACACTTCAACTCATTTTAGACAAAGTGGAAAAAATGTTTCTTTTCTAATGTATAGCAGTGATGATTGATGTATAAACTGTATTGTATAGATGTATAGAACTGATGTATAGAATCTATAGATTAAAATACAGTTATAATAAACAGATATAAATAAAAGATTACAGATCGCTTTTTATTCAAAATCTGCTGTCTCACTACATTAAAAACATACTTTTCCAAAAGTATGTCGAAAGTTCCCGATTCTATACGACTCATATGGATATTTTGTGATTTTGAATATAGATTATACATGTAAATGGTTGTTAACTTACAGCATCCAGGAGAGAGAGCGATGTAATTCGGGATCGACGTCTCGTATGTCGCGTAAGGTGATCGGTCGACCCAAGAGCTGCTTGTAGAAGGGCGCTGTGAACGCCGCATCCAACTGATGACCGTGGAACAGAGCCACGCCCAGGATGCGACCCGCGAAGTGGAAATATGACAGATGTTCCGGGTTTACCTGGATCGTATCATCATATTTATATGGATACATTCAAATCTCAATATTTATATTTATACTAGGAGCTGCCCGCGACTTCGTCTATGTTTGTATCTTTATGAAACATTCTATTTCCGTGGAACTCTAATTTTTGTTTTTGTAAAAGAAAAGTTCTAAGTCACTCCTTAGAAATTCCTATCTGCCAGTGAAAGTCTCAACAAACTCAGTCTAATGGTACCAGAGATTAGTCTTTTTATTTGTAAAAACAATATAAATGGATGTTCATTTACTATATATACAAAGCTGGTATACTCTAAGACAGTTTGACTAATCACCCTGATAGCCTAAACTTTTTTCACGGAAGAAGTTTTAAAACTTCCATTTTACAACAAGTCACCACCAGGTGACGCTAAACCATATTAAATGTTATATTCTGATAGAACATAGGACAGCGTCACGGGCCGTTGATAGAATTTATTTAAAAATTATATATGTAGGAAATAGTTTTAAGTAAGAAAAAAATTAAAATTTACAGAATAAGTGCAGTAACACTAAACATATTAATTCGTAGTAAGTAATTAAGATTAAAATATAATATTATAATATACTTGAAAATAAAATTTTAAATACACTCACCCCAGAATCAGCATTGATTTGTAAGGCATATCTATCATCCCCGGCATTAGCATATTGGAATAAGCCATAGTGTGGATTGAAGAGCTCTCTTCCCAAGAGATGTAGCCATTCCCGAGCTACACCACCGTAATCCAGACCCTCTTCCCCTCGAAACTTTACTAACAGTCGTTTACGAAGCTCCTTGCCTTTAAACTTCATTACAAGCCTGTAGGATTCTTCGAGAATTTCATTGCGGGATACCTGTGTTTGAATTATTTTACCTTAATATGTTATAACCTATCTTTAAACTCTCATATAAGTATTATCTATTTCAACTCCAAACTCAGTAATTAAAATGACGTACAATCTATTCACGCAGCTCCTAATATAAGCTCTATTTATTGGTCTGTATTATTTCTTCTAAATTTATATATGTATCGCTTTACTCTTGAATTAATAGTTACAGTAGCTATACCAATTTAGTGTGATCATCTGTGACGTGTTATTTGTATGTTCTTTTAATTTTGTACTATAACATTAATATGATTGAAAGAACGTCTGTTTATCCTCGTATGGGCTCCCATCGAAAATCAGCGCTGCAGTACTGCACAATTTAAAACAAATGGTGGTAGAGCTACGCTGAAACTATTACTGGTTTCAGCATGAATGGGTCGGCTCGCCCGGGGTAGTACCACCCTCTCATAGGAAACGATGTGAAGTAACAGTGCTTGCATTGTTGCGTTTCGTTCGGTCAGTGAGAGCGCCGGAGGCCCACCTCCCCTCACCTCTTCTCCTCTCCCTCTCCCAACCCTAATCCCTTCCCTCAAAGAGTGGCAACGCACTTGCGACTCCTCTGGTGTTGTTAGTGTCCATGGACGGTGGTGATCACTTAACAGCAGGTGACCCACCTGATCGTTTGCCACTTCTGACAAAAAAAAAATTTGCTGAATGGGTTCGCGAATTTAATTTTTTCTTTCCGTTTTTCAAATGTATAAAAACGGGTATGGGTCGGGGGACCCATCTCCTCATTGCACAGGTGAGACTGACTAGGGGAGACCACTGGTTGTGTACCCAGTAGTCTCTCTATAGTAGGACGAAGCCTGGTGTTCACTCGCCAGGCTGCAGCAGGGGCGGTTTCTCAGGAAGACACCCGGTTCGACCCCTGGCCGCCCCTACCATGCGGCGGACGGTACACCGTGGGGTTTTAGTCCGTGCGAGTCGGACTTAACCCACTCTCTCCCCCGAGAGGGTGGCGTATCCATAAAGGATTTCCCCACGTAAATAAAAATATAAAAAAATAAACGGTTTCATTATTTCATAAATCAGTTATTTTAATTATTTAATCATACCAACTCATAATCAATTACACTGTTACAAATACTACTTCGGAGTAACAAAAAACCTAACAAAAATCTGTAATTGTAGTTCAAGACTTTCAGAAATTAATTTAATAAACATGATTACAAGAGGTTTAGGAAAGGACAGTACTGAGTATTTTTTAATTTTAAATATTTTTGCTTTTAATTCAGTTGACATTTGTGATTTTTATAGTATTTAGGCAATAACTGTGCAGAAATCGATCATAATCCACTACCATAATAAACTTGGAATCAATATTTCTTTTCTTTTTCTTCCTCTACCCTTCTCATCGATGTACATTAATAATCTGCACATCATTAACAGCGATTACAAAGCTAAATTAATTAAAAGACATTTATACCCTGATTTTATATATACACCCACGTGTAGATATACTTTGAAAGAAAAAGAGATATCTTAAATTTTAGTTTTTTTTATTATTATCACTTTATCCTTGTGCATAATCAACACATGTATAAAGTGTTCTTGGGAAGGTGACTGAAATAATGGATAGACTTATTTACGGGAAATGAATAAACCAGTACTAAGTTTAAGTAAGTTGACTTAAATATGTTTTCGATACTGACATTATAGATTTCTACATGATACAATTTCTAAATGGACAGGACACATACCTCTATCCTGCAGTGTCCTGTTTGCGGTTGCAGGGCTTGTAATTCAGCTCGTAGTATTCTCGCTTTGGCTGCGAGGTCCCGTTTGTATTTGGGCAGTGCATCGGTGTCCGGTGGCTCTGGACCGGAGCTCAGTACTGTTGTGGTCAATGCAGGGGTCACCGGAGCAGCAGAAGCACTGATGCTTGTCAGGGACGCTGGACCTTGAACTGTTGCAGGAACCGGCACAGTTTCCTGTGTAAGTTGTTGATCAAAATTTATTCAAATTCTTAAAATGCACTGTACACTCTAACTATATATTATAAATGAGAAAGTCACTTTGGTTGTTTTTTACGCTTTCGCAATTACTCAATCAATCGTGTAGAAATTTTGCATACACTGAGGGAATATAATCAGTAGCGCATGATGTCGGCCTGCTCGAATTTCGCACATACAGACTTGTATACAATAGACAGAGACAGATAAAGTCGCATACAGGAGGCGTAACACTCTTTTCTTACGTGACGATCTGTATCATTCAACCCCTTTTTTACATTTTTTTATTAGATGAGACTGTGTTATGTCCTACTTGCACGGACTAAAATCCCACGGTGCCTTCTCACACCTATTGGCCAGGAGCTGCAGACTGGCACTGCGTTTACCAACTCCCATCCTACCGCATGTTCTTTTTTTTTTTTATTAATGTAGCACGACAATATGACTCCACTATGCCTGATGGTAAGCACAGTACAATCCAAAAACAATGGCGATCACAGAGCGACACACTATCCATCGGCGTTCGCCGCTGTCATGCCGACCTGCACAGGCTGATCCCAAATCGCGACCCAGTCAGGCTGTACCACCCCGCTTACGCCATTGCCTCGTTCGTTATTCAGCAGGGTGCACCACGTGCAGGTGAGGTTGGCTTGGATGTCTCAAGTCTTATGATGTTATTCGACACCCCTTACTACCTCAAAAATGAATCCCGAATGTTCATTCGAGAATGAAGGTCAAAGCGTTTAATATAATCTATACTAATATATAAAGCTGAAGAGTTTGTTTGGTTGAACACTATGATCTCAGGAACTACCAGTCCGATTTGAGAAAGTCTTTCGGTTTTAGATAGCTCATTTATCGAGGAAGGCTTTAGGCTATATATAATCACGCTAAGACGAATAGAAGCAGAGCACCAATGATGAATGTTTCAAAATCGGGCACTTTTTTTGCTTTTGAGCGATTACGTTATTATTATATACGTTGCCATGATAACGTGGTAAGTAGTAGTAATAATATTCGTCCAATAGGACAGGCGAAGGAATTAATCCATACTGCCAATTCTGAAGTTATGTGGTAAGTATCAAAGCTAAAATTTTCAAAGTTTATTTTGTTTTCCTATTCAAATAGTTCATACTACTTTTATTTCCAATTTTTTATTTGTTCTCTATTACGTATTATAAAAATAAAGTTTGTGTATGTACAATTAAAATAACAACTTTTTGATGAGTGGATATGGCTACAAATGTTTTTGAAAAGCGTTTCTGTAATGTACACACCCACTTACAATTTTACATTTCTTTAATAAATTTTTAAAAAGCGCGTGCGGAGCCGCGGGTAACAGCTAGTGTATAATACTCACGAATCGTGCGGATAACGCGAGCCGCGGGTCGGTGAACTGCGTGGTGCGGTTGTTGTGGTCGACGAAGTACGGCCGGCCGGAGGGCGCGTGCCGCATCTCCCAGCCAGGCGGTAGAGGTCCCGCGGCCGCGCTCGCCGCACAGTGCCGCAGGTGCTGCGGGACGCGTGGGTCGTGCCACGTCGACGCACCAGTCGCGCTGTTGTAGAAGTACACCTGCCCTTGTGCCGTCGTTCGCATCTCTACAACATTAAAGGTAGTGGTGTGGTAGAGCCACGCTGAAGCTGTTATTTTGGTTTCAGCATGAGTGGGTCGGCTCGGCAGTACCACCCTCTCACAGAAAACCGACGTGAAGTAACAGTGCTTGCATTGCTGCGTTTTGTTCGGTCCCCCTATCACCTCCCCCACCCCTACTGCCCCTCCCTAAACTCAGGCCGGCAACGCACTTGCGACACCCCTGGTGTTGCTAGTGGTGTCTATAGACGGCGGTGATCACTTCACTCAGGTCACCCGCCTGTTCGTTTGCCCTCTATAATATATATATTTTTTTAAATTAATAGGTACCCATAGAAAA
Source organism: Antheraea pernyi (assembly GCA_015888305.1). Taxonomy (NCBI): domain Eukaryota; kingdom Metazoa; phylum Arthropoda; class Insecta; order Lepidoptera; family Saturniidae; genus Antheraea; species Antheraea pernyi. The sequence continues at coordinate 86,179 of MU159687.1, forward strand.
CCGACGTGAAGTAACAGTGCATTGTTGCGTTTCGTTAGGTTAGTGTGGTCCCCGGCCCCTACTCCCACTTCTCCTCCCTCAAACACAAGCCGTTGCTAGTGTTTATGGACGGCGGTGATCACTTATCATCAGGTCACCCTGCTAGTTCGTTCGTACGCACGCTAAAAAAAAAAAGTATATTTATAGTGGAGTTTCGCGTGATTTTGAAATGGTTTATGGTTTATTATATTTTACTTCTTTTGCGTGGCTTAGTTACCGTTTACGCAGCGTCAACTATCAAAAGGAAGAAAAAGCCCGATTTTGAAACATTCTTCATTGGTGTTCCGCTCCTATTGGTGTTAGGTGAATAAACGCTAAAAAAAAAAGTATATTTATAGTGGAGTTTCGCGTGATTTTGAAATGTTTTGTCATTTATTATATTTTACTTCGTCTGCGTGGTTTGCTTATCGTTTACGCAGCATCAACTCTCAAAAATAAGAAAAGAAAACTCGATTTTGAAACATTTGTTCCGCTCCTATTGGTGTTAGGTGAATCATCACTTATATATACAACCGTATAGCCTTTCTCAATAAATGAGCTATCTAACACTGAAATTATATTTCAGTTATTATATTTAATTATTATTCCTGAGATTAGCGCGTTCAAGCAAACAAATTCTTCAGCTTTATAATATTACTAGCTATTACCCGCGGCATAGCACGCGTTTTTTTTTAAATTGTATTAAAGAAATGTAAAATTGTAAGTGTACATTACAGAAATGCTCTTTCAAAAACATTTGTAAGTACGACACGCACACCATCTACTGTAAGATATGACGTGTACATTAATATATGTGAATACTAACAGTATGTCTATTGAGATGGGATTTATCCAAAAGCAACATGCTAGTAACTTTAACCTACTTAATAAAACCCTACGTGCTCACACTATATAAGTTTTTTTTTTTTTCGTACTGGCTACGCTATTGATGTAGCACGGTCTTAACAGCTTCACCGGACTACTAAGGCGAGCGCTTAAGACACTCAGCCGATTTTATTTGACAACTAGCTCAAGGGTGCGCGGCACACCTCGGCTTGGGCTGTTGCCTGATACATGCAATTCGCGACCTATCTGAGCTAACCTAAGCTAAGCTAACTATTCATACATATATGAGTTGTTGAAACATATATGTGTACCAAGCATACATACCTCAACAACTCTTATATATATTTCGTATCGGATAATATTCTAAACTATTTCAGTTTGATAAGAGAAAAAAGATACGTGCACTATATAAGAAAGTAATAACAATTTTAAGTTATACATTTTCTGACAATATGTCCTAATTGTTTTTATCATATAAATATACTAGCGGGCCCGGCAGACGTTGTCCCGTCCCGATTATGAGATAATCCTTGACAAATTATATACTAAAACGTTCCTCATCATTCATTCTATCCAACGGTGGAAACCGCATGAAAATCTGTCTGGTAGTTTTTGAGTTTATCGCGAATAGACAGACAGACAGACGCGGTAGGGGACTTTGTTTTATACTATGTAATAAATATATATTATATTGTCGATATAATTCAGTTTTTATGACCATACAAAAAGTCATAGCTTGTCTGTTCTGCGAGAAATTGTATTATGGAACTCTTAAGGAAATGCCTTAACTTTTGTTTATAGCTTGATGTTGCCACTTAACATCATGTTAAATATTTTTGAGACAAACGTTTATACTTACAAATAGATATGAACAAAGCTCTAACAGAAATACTGAATAATACTCGTATATATAAAAATAAGTTGAGAAACAATAAGTAATATTATAACTTACCATAGCCAGGAGGTAAGTCAGTAGCAGATATCGGAGTGCTGGGCGTCGTTGGAGTCGTTGGCGATGCACTACTGGGAGCCATAGTCGGTGGACGTCTAACTGCTGTCTGTGGTTGAGGTTCAGGCCTGTAAAACCGTTTATCTTTATTCTCTAAGTACTTCTCAGTGTATCGATTTATAAAACTATTCTGATAGATATCTGTACAGTGTTTTAAATAATACGAGTGCTCGTCCAGTGGTAGAACTATGACCAAAGAGAAAACACAAGATTTTTCTAATTATTTTACTGATAACACTAAATCTCGTCAATAGTTACAACACTAAAAAAGAATGACAGAAATCGGCTGAGAAACTGAGAGATGGGATATATTTTAACAGGTTCCGCACTGCCCATTTATATATTGATAAGTAGAAATAAATAACATGGCTTGAACATAACAGAACTCTTAGAAATCAATTGACGAAATGTTTTTTTAGTAATTTCAAAGGCAACTTTCTTTAGAAAGGTGCACTTTTTTACCTATATTTGACTTATCCTTTTTTTTTCTCTTGAATTTGTAATTGTCAAGGCAAGGTTTGAATTAATGAGAATGTTTAAAACAACTTGGGGATAAGTGTAAAAGGCCTTTCATTTATTTTTAAGATTTTAAGTCAAACATGTAAGTAATTTCAAATGTTAAACACATTATTCCAAAAAAAAATATTTTTGAGTTATTTTAATAAAGGTGATATGTACACAAATAAGAATTATAAGGCCTTGTAGAAAAGTACCTGTAACACTGTTGTTATATTCATATCTTAAACAAATCTATTCCTATTAAAGAAGTAATTGAATACACACCTCACTACAACACTAAAAACGAATGAAGTAAATCGGCTGAGAAACAGAGATGGGATATATTTTAACAGGTTTCGGACTGCCTATTTATATATTGTAAGTAGAAATAAATAACACAGCTTGAACATAACAGGCCTCTTAGAAATCAATTGACGAATGTATGTAAATGATTTTTTTAGTAATTTCAAAGGCAACATTAGAAAGGTGCACCGTTTTGCCTGTATTTAACTTACTCATTTTTTTTTTCTTGTATTTGTAATTGTCAAGGCAAGGTTTGAATGAATGAGAATGTTTCAAACAACTTAGGGATAAGTGAAAAAATTGGGCTAAAAAATCTGCATAAGTGAGTGAAAGAGACAGAAAATATACGGAGATCATCAAAAATATAGACTGACTTGACAGATTATCCTGCTAATTATCGTAATGCATTATCCTGTTACTCACTCTGTATTGCAATTTTTTTAATAACATATTTTATAAAAAAGTGAATGAACTACGACCTTTTTATACTACTTATTATACTTTTAAAATTGACTTAAATGGCTTTCATATATTTTAAAGATTTTAAGTCAAATATGTAAACAAGGTCAACTATACTATAATTATATAACAAGGTAAACTATAAAACACATTTACCCAAAAAAAACTATATTTCAGTTACCCCTTTTTTTAATAAAGGTGTGATATGTACATAAATAGGAATTATAAAGCCTTGTAGAAAAGTACCTGTAATACTGTTGTTATATTCATATTTTAACCAAATCGAAATCTATTAAAGAAGTAATTGAATACACACCTCATAGATATAGATGTGGGCCGTTCAGAGTCAGTATCGGAGACAGGTGAGGCGGGCAAGACTGGTGATGCAGACGAAGTAGGTGACGCTGGAGACGCAGGTGAAGTAGGTAACGTTGGAGATACTGAAGGAGCCGGAGATGACGGCGACGTAGGTGAGGTAGCTGCTGATGGCGTAGATCCAGGAGACAGTGCCGGCGATGGAGGTTCTGAGCTTTCCGGCTGAGGTCGCTCCCATTGTGTTCGCCGCGATAAATGGTTAACGTAGTATGGCCTGAATTGTTTAAACACTTATTTTAATCATACATTAAGAATGTATAAATGTAACGTATCTGTACTTTATCGATATATGTAAAAAAATTGTTGCAGGTATCTAAGAATAAGTAATAAAATACATTTTTATAAATGTTTGTTTGTTTGATCACGCATCAATGCTGCAAAGTACTGCGTTCACGATAAAACCTCACAAAGAACATTATAAAGCATATCTTCGAGTAACATTTATTCTTGGTTTTATTAAAATTGGTGCACTTTATCAAAAGTTATTGTAATTTCGAGTTAAGTACGTGAAAAGAGTAGGTAAGTAAATGCAATTCGATTTCTTACAAGAACAAGGATATTAAATAATATATTAATATTATTGACACAGTAAAAACGATTTACCATTTTTTGTATTAATTTTCACGCGGATGAAGTCGCCGGCACCGCTAGTTATGTAATAAGTTTTCAAACACGCTTCTATCAATAGTAGAATCAAAGAGGAGTCAAAGGAGTTAACAGAACCAATTAAAATCCAAAACATGTCGTCTAACTTGATTAAGGCTACCCCTTTCGTATAACAAACAATGCAAGCAACAATCTTTTTATGTTATTCAATTAGCCTTTCCATAGTCTATAGTAGTCCTGCATAATTACGAAGCGTTACAAACAAAATGTTTTTTTTTTAATGTCAAAAGTAGGCAAACGAACAGGTGGTTCACCTGATGTTAAGTGATCACCACCGTCCATAGACACTAGCAACACCAGGGGAATCGCAAGTGCGTTGCCAGCCTGTATATGGGGGAAAGATAGAGAAAGGGGAAGGGAAAGGGGGAAAGATGGTGGGCCTCCAGGGCTCTGACTGACCGAACGAAACGCAACAATGCAAGCACTGTTACTTCACGTCGGTGTTCTGTGGGTCGGGTGGTACTACCCCGGTCGAGCCGACCCATTCATGCTGAAACTAGTAATAGTTGAAAATGTGGTGAAACACTGAAAATCCTATTATTATAAATATTAATGTTAGTATTTTTGTTACAATTTTACAACTACTCAATGAAACATGAAATCTCGCATACCCATACCAAATATAAATACAGAAAAAACGTAGAGTACCTTTCAACATTAAAAAAATTGTACCCAAGGTATAGCTCAATTTTACTCTATCTATGTCGGTGGAGCCAGAAGCAGAAGCTAGATACACTACATTCTTGGCATTGTTTATTATTTTGCCTGTAATTATTGATTCTACTTCGTTTGTTTTTATAAGAAGAAACCATTCTCGATTGAATCAAGTAGCACAATCCTTTTATTTTCTGAACTGACTATGCTATTGGCCTGGCGGGCGTTCACATCTACACCGGACTACAAATAACACAACATAATAATTTACCTGCCACTAGAAGCAAATCGCTCCTCCCAGTGTGGTGGTAACGGCAGCTGGGAGGCATTAAGGTTAGCTGGTGGTTCCCGTGGGGCACGTACTTCGCCGGCGGGACCGACAACGGCGAGCGGTGACCCTTCGCCTACCGTTGACGCTGGTTCACCCCGCGCTCCATCACGTGATAAAAGTGATATAATAACTTGGCCACGAACCCCGCACGTCTCACCCGAACCATCCTCGCATAGTTCTAAACATTGATCTGTAGAAACAACATTGTGTCTTTACATAGTATATAAAATATATTCGCTTCCGCTGTCTGTTCCCTTAGAACTTTTAAACTATTCAATGGATTTTAATACAATTTTCAGCAATAGATTTATTGATTCAAAAGGAAGGTTTATATGTATAACTAGCGGGCCCGGCAGACGTTGTCCCGCCCTCATTATGAAAAAATCCTTGACAAATTATATACTATAATGTTCCTCATCAATCACTATCCACTGGTGAAAACCGTATGAAAATCGGTTCGGTAGTTTTTGAGTTTATCGCGAACAGACAGACGCGGTAGGGGACTTTGTTTTATACAATGTTATGATACATACATATTATAACACAGAAAAGACGCAAAATTCAAAGATTTGTAATGTGATGTCATAACAAACATATTTTTGTATGCTTAAATCGGAAAAGCTGGCCAAACCTTAGGAGATAGATAAAATTAATGTACCACAGAATTGTATAGCTTGAAAAGATCGATAAAAAAAGTCTAAAAGATAGCTTTTTTATCAAGCAAGGCATAGACTATATATCATCACGCTAAGACGACAATAGAAGCGCAGCACCAATGAAGAATGTTTAAAAATTAGGTTTTTATTTTCAAATTAATTACAGAATTACCAAAGGCTTTATTCCATCACATTTATATGAGCAGTTAAAAGGGAATTGTTGATTTTCAAAATCATGCAAACACATGTGGTCATAACAGGAAAAAATAAATAAATTGGATCATCAGAATGAAATGTTAGTTGTAAATAACTATGCATGTTAGTAAATGTCATTGTTACATAAGAAAGCAATATTAATCTATATTACATAACTAATGTATTCTAACAACTTGTGATTACAGCTTCTGTAGTATAATAGTATGTAACTTGGCTATTAACAGACATGTATTTTGCATTTTCAACTTTTTTAATCCATGCATCTATATTCTTGTTAAATGTTATAAAATTATGTGTAATAAATTTTTGTTATTCAGAAACTGGTTTGATGTCTACTCTAGAACAAAACAATCCAAAAAAGAGACTTTTATATCAAATATATGATTATCAAATATACAAGTTTTACATCACATCATCATCATTTAGGATTTCACATCACTACATATTTATTTTCAAATTAATTACAGAATTACCAAAGGCTCTATCCATCACATTTATATGAGCAGTTAAAGAGAATTCTTGATTTTCAAAATCATACAAACACATGTGGTCATAACAGGAAAAAAATAGATAAATTGGATCATCAGAATGAAATGTTAGTTGTAAATAACTATGCATGTTAGTAAATGTCATTGTTACATAAGAAAGCAATATTAATCTATATTACATAACTAATGTATTCTAACAACTTGTGATTACAGCTTCTGTAGTATAATAGTATATAACTTGGCTATTAACAGACATGTATTTTGCATTTTCAACTTTTTTAATCCATGCATCTATATTCTTGTTAAATGTTATAAAATTATGTGTAATAAATTTTTGTTAATCAGAAACTGGTTTGTTGTCTACTCTAGCACAAAACAATCCAAAAAAGAGACATTTATATTGAATATATGATTACCAAATATACAAGTTTTCACATATATTAATAGTTGAGAAATAACATTGACTAAGTTAATTACAAAATAAACATCATTTAGGATTTCACATCACTACATATTGTAATGCAAAGTCCTTTGCCACATCTGTCTGTTCCCGATAAACTAAAAAACGACTGAACGGATTTTTTTGCTGTTTACACCAGTATATAAAATGATTCAAAAGGGAGGCTTATAATTAGGTATATAATTTATCAAGACTTTATTTCTTATCAGGACAGGATAGCGTCTGCTGGATCCAACTAGTAACATATGAAAGTTTTTTATGACAAGAGACTTGTACAAATTAATTATTACTTCTTTGCTATTTTATATTAATAATTCATAAAAGAAAATGTTTAATAATAACATATATTTTGGTAAATTTGTTAAGTATTTTTTTATACTTTTTTTTTTTCTCGAACTGACTACGCTATTGGCCTTTTTGGAGGCCTCTACAGCTTCACCGGACTACTAAGGCGAGCGCTTAAGGCACTCAGCCGATTTTATTCAGGTAACTAGCTCAAGGGTGCACGGCACACCTCGGCTTGGCCGTTACCTGTTGCATGCAATTCGCGATCTATCTTAGCTAACCTAAGTTAAGCTAAACTATTCATACAGATATGAGTTATTGAAACATGCATGTGTACCAGGCATGCGTGTCTCAATAACTCTTATGTGTATTTTGTGTCGGAAATTTTTTTTGAACTATTTCAGTTCGATACGGGTAAAAACAAAAAGAAAAAACCCATCCACTTTTTATGTGTAAGCGTGTGAGCGTGCACGTGTGTGGAGGTGATATGTGTAGTGTTGTTGCAGTGATGTATTGGTGAGTCACTGTATCGCGCGAGCAGCGTAATCAAGGGCTCCACGCCGAGGGATCGGACCTAGATTTTTTTATACATAAAGTATCATACTTTTACACTGGGTTATTTTCCAAACCGTCATCTATTTTTGCAGATCTAAGCTGTTATTGCAGTGCAAAAACATTATTTGTTACCCTATTATGGTACCAACCACATTATTCCTGATTAGAATGATAGCATTGCTGTCTCAATCGTCAGGACTAACTAAATTGAAAGTTATGTTTGAGTTATATAGCAGATAAAAGTGATTCAACTATCTAATTTTCAATAAATCTAGCAAAGCTATAGTTTTTAAGACCACTACCCCATTACTTGCATTATTATAAAACTCTCAACGTAAAAGCACCCTTGAGCTACTTGTCAAATAAAATTGGCTGAGTGCTTTAGTAGTCTGGTGAAACTGTTAAGGCCTCTCTAGATCCGTAGCGTAAAGTTAAAAAAATAAAAATATGTAAAAATAATTATTAAATTACTAAACCAATAAGGAGTAGACAAAACTTTAATACTTACATCCGGTATCCTTTAATTTGTGTACTGTGGAAGACTGAATTCGAACACATCCAAGGAAACCAGAGCCTTGCCTTTTGTGAACTTTACGCTGGTTCCATACACTACAATAGAAACATTTAATTATTAGGCATTTGAAAACTCATAACCAATTAACTTTACTGTTCATGAAAACAGAAGAGAGAATAATATTTCATATTCTAGCTTTTTTCTTGGGTCACCTGTTATTATGTGATCATCACGACCCATAGATACTAACAACACCAGGGGAGTCCCAAGTGCATTGTCAGTCTGTGTTTGTGGGAAATGGGGGAGAGGAGAAGGGAAGTGGATCTTCAGAGTTCTCACTGACCAAACGAAACACAACAATGCAAGCACTGTTACTTCACGGTTTTCTGTGAGAGGGTGTTACTACCCCGAGTGAGCTGAAAACAGCAATAGCTTCAGCACTACCACCTGGAACAACTGTAATACAGCATGGGTTTGTTGTGATCTGATTACAGCTTATATACCCTACTTCTTACTCAGTGAGTTATCTGATAATATTAAATGCACCACAATGAACTAACACTATTATTTAACAGTAGAATGGCTAATTGATTAAAGAATCCTTGACAGTAATTGTATCTTAGCCAATTAGGTGTTCCATCCTTGATATACTAGACACACATAGATATTTATAGTAATGCTATATTTAAATGATAATCTGACTGCTTCTAAGCCTTTAGTGGCTAGAAGTCTCTTCTAACTCCACTAACAGGTACTGATAAAAATGTTGTAAATTTATACATGTTAGTGATTTTCTGTAATGTAACATATTTGAAAAATATATTGTTTGCATCATTACATTAGCTTTTTTCTTGGGTCACCTGATATTATGTGATCATCACCACCCATAGATACTAACAACACCAGGGGAGTTGCAAGTGCATTGTTAGACTGTGTTTGTGGGAAATGGGGGACAGGAGAAGGGAAGAGGGTCTTCAGAGCTCTGACTGACCAAACGAAACACAACAATGCAAGCACTGTTACTTCACGGTTTTCTGTGAGAGGGTGTTACTACCCCGAGTGAGCTGAAAACAGCAATAGCTTCAGCACTACCACCTGGAACAACTGTAATACAGCATGGGTTTGTTGTGATCTGATTACAGCTTATATACCCTACTTCTTACTCAGTGAGTTATCTGATAATATTAAATGCACCACAATGAACTAACACTATTATTTAACAGTAGAATGGCTAATTGATTAAAGAATCCTTGACAGTAATTGTATCTTAGCCAATTAGGTGTTCCATCCTTGATATACTAGACACACATAGATATTTATAGTAATGCTATATTTAAATGATAATCCGACTGCTTCTAAGCCTTTAGTAGCTAGAAGTCTCTTGTAACTCCACTAATAGGTACTGATAAAAATGTTGTAAATTTATACATGTGATTTTCTGTAATGTAACATATTTGAAAAATATATTGTTTGTATTATTACATAGTATAAAATAAAGTTCAGACGCGGCAGTCTGTCTGTTCACGGTAAACTCAAAAACTACTGAACGGATTTTTATGTGGCTTTCACCAGTAGATCGAGTGATTCATGAGGAACATTTGGGTATACAATTTGTCAGGTTTTTTTAATATTCAAGGCGGGACTACGTCCGCCGGGCCCGCTTGTCTATACTAAAATTATAAAGCTAGAGGCTTTTTTTTGGTTGAACACTAATCTCAGTAGCTACTGGTCTGATTTGAAAAATTCTTTCTGTATTAGATAGCTCATTTATTGCGGAAAGCTGTAAGCTATATATCATCACACAGACCAATATGAGTGGAGCCACAATAAAGAATGTTTCAAAATCAGAGTTTTTTTTCTTTTCAGAGCCCAAAGTAACAATTCCACGGGGTCAAAGTCACAGGCAGAAGGTAGTTTACAAATAATATAATGATTTCAAAGTAAATAAACTCATTGACTAATTTCTTTTTATTGAAATTCAATTACTTGTTTACAAGAAAAATTTATAAAACATATCTTCATCAGACATGATTCTACAAACACTTTAACTAACTACAGTACCGTATACAATACTTGGATAACTTCACTTATAGTTTAATCACTAAAGTGTATTGATAATTTAAGTCATAACACTGCTCACCTAATTGTAATCCCGTCTCCTTTAGTTAAGTACAAGTCATAGTGAGCATTCCATTTGGGATCAAGAGTTGCTTTCATTATGTTTGTTGAATACACCTGACCGCTGCCATCTACTGAGATTTTGGCGAAAGGATCCGGCAAACCTGGAGTAAACACTGGTATGAAAGTGATTGTATATAATAGTGTTAGTATTCATTATAACAATTTTTAGATTTGCTTGCATGTCATTTAACTTTTACCTTGGGTACAAGTTTTATTCGATAAAGTTCAATAAGATTGACTTACGAAAAAGATCCCTTCGCACCAAATTTCTTGCACATAGTACTGAAAATGAAAGTAAAAATACGCGTTAATTAGACGGAATGCTAAACTCAACAGCAAAATATTCACTTATGTCCCGGAAAAGAATTTATAAACAATCAACTAACTTGTTAGTCGTATTTTTTGTGCTCCATATTTGCGATTTGACATCGGTGTCGACATTTTATAATAATTGGAAAAAAATCATAGGGCTAAAATAATATATAAAAATATTTTACATCACACCGTTCGCACATAAACTTTCGTCCACCATTTTTCTGTACTAAATGGAAAGGGTTGCCACAATATAAAAAAAAAAAAACGAATTTCAAATACAATACTTACCAGCCAGTGAAAGCTACAAATAATTTTGGTTTTTCTAAATTTTAATGAAAAAGATTGGTAAGAATTAACTAATCATATCTATTAAAGAGGACTAGTGTAATCCAGTATTGAAACAATTGTTTAAAATAAAAGAGACCGAAATACCGTTTATACCAAGGCAACCATCACACATTTCATACTATTAGTTCATTTATTCGTTTTTTGTATAGAAAAGGTGATATGTTCATCTCATATGGTTTTGAAGTTAATGTATTTAACATACTAGACTAGATTTCACACAAAACTCCTGAATATAAATTGTGATGGCACGTATAAGAGTTATTTTGCAAGGCAAACATAACAGCGAAATGACTTCAAAACAACTGTTATTTTATCATATTGTAATAAAAGCACAGCTTTCCATCCATCGTCGTTATGTCGTCAACTAATAATATATATATTTATAGTTTACATGTACTTGGATTATGTTCTGAAAACCAGTAGGTAACGGTTTACGTACAAGGTGTTTTACATTTCTGACTAAAACGTCTCATTTGTAAAAACCGTGGTAAAAACCAACAGATTGGCAATAGTCTAAGGCAATAATCAAAATATCCGTTTCCAATAATCCAGTCTAGTAAGTTTGAAGATTTTGTTTGAGTTCGGGATCTACGTCACGCGTCAGTAGCTTTGTGCCACCAAAGTCTTCTTTTCAAACCGCTGGTGAATAACTATAGTCTTGGTACAATATACTTACAGTATATGTGGCTAGTCACAAATTCTTGGATTTCATAAATACAATTTAAATAATTTGTTTTTAGATCATACCTATTTTCCCATAATACCTATTGAAAACAAAGTCTATATATTTTTACTTGTCACTTTTATTTATTTCCTGTTCAATACATATTCAGAGATATATTTATCTAATTTCCTTCTTAAATATTGGTAAGATAAATATCAGCTTGTTCCTTAGCCTGACTTTATTAACAACTAGTGGACCTAGCCACGCGTTGCTGTGGCCCAGTTATTATATCGTTACGTATTGATAGGAATTCATAATTGTTGTTGATAATATGACCAATAAACATCACTTAATGATTTCAATTATTTTTTTAATATAAAACGCTACTTTTTGTGACTGAAATATAAAAGTTAGACATATGCTGTCGCTAACTTTTTTGTAGTCATTATCAAGCTCTACAACTTTTCTCTACATGTTTTCACTATATTTTTATTGTTCCATTTTTAATCATTTTAATCTGAAAAATATTATAGTGATGAATTTGAATATGAATTCTGAATATTAATCTCACGGTGACCCGTAGCAGTTGAAACATCTGAAGTGTTATATATAAAAATAAATTATTTATTTTCAGATAACTGAAAAAATATACAGACTGCATACAAGTTTAACTTGTAAACGGCTAGGTTCATTATACTTACTGTCTATGGTCTTGTTCAGTCTTGTTCGCTTTTAGTCACCTTGCATTGCATTAAAATATCACAGGTCAGTCGGCAATGCAACGTTATATATTATACTTGTCGTACAGAATAAACGCATGACGTAGAATAAATACTTACTTATTAATTTATCTTTTTATGTACCCATCTATATGTAAGTTGTAAATTATTGTTATCGTGTTCGTCGCATACGTTCACTGGACGTTAGACAATAGTTCGTTACCATCGATGTTCGTGACAAACATAGAATATATAATATTTATTTTATATTTACACTGATAACCACGTCGCTACTATTTATAGCAATCGACAGGCTCAGTATTTCATTTAATATTCGATATTGTGGTAGAACAAGTTATAGTTTTTTTTATTTCGTATACAATGAAACCGATTATAATAGTACATGGAGGTGCCGGGGATATACCACAGAGCAGAGTTAAAGGTAAACTGGACGGTGTTAAGGTAGCAGTGAGAGAAGGTTACGAAATATTGAAGAATGGGGGCAATGCTTTAGACGCTGTTGAAGCAGCGGTCGTCTCAATGGAAAATGATGAAAACTTTAATGCCGGTGAGATATTCATACAAGTGATATTATCAAGATGATTTATATAGTTAAAAGGAAAAAAGCTTTTTCTAAACAATCACTCATTCGCATTATATCAACGCAATAACTATCGGCTTGGTATCATAAGATAGTGAATGACCTAAAAACGACCGAGTGACAGTATGTTGTCTTTGTATGCAACGTTGTGGGCTCACTAGCACGTTTATGTATGCAAACAAATATGCGTTATAGAAAGAGTTGACCCTGATATAAAAGTTTTGGTTTATGCTTTTAAAATTGGAATGACTAATATTTAATCGAGACAAAGGAATACAAAAAGAGACATTATTGGCAACAGTTTTAAAATGAAATGAATACAAAAACATACTCGTATATTTCCACGAGCACTTTAGTATATTGTGAGACCTCGCGATGTTAGTTTATCTATTCAACTGTGCTAAATTTCATGAATATCGAACGGATTTTGATATGGTTTTTAACATTAATTTTTCGAAGAGGTTGTGAACGTTTTATATGTCTCAATATATCTAAATAGAAACATCAAAAATATAATGAAGAATCCCAGCGGACAACATATACTATGGTCACCAAATACGTCCGAGATTTTCTAACGAAATAAAGTATAGGTAGGGTAATTTCATTGTCTTGATGTATATTAAAAATGCAGTTCTTTTGAGGCCCTAAATCTCGTCAAGACTACTGAACGTATCAGCATAGGATTATGACCGTTAGAGATTTTTTTTGATGATTCTAGGCTACTTATTTTTTAGATCCCATTGGCACTGTGCTAATTTTTTGAAATTGAAAGTTTATATCATACACAGCAAAGCGGGCGGGTATCAGCTAGTAGATAATATAATTATATATTATAATAAATGAATATGGAAGGATGGGTTTGTAATTAAACATTACGGGTAATGAGATATGCACGTTTGAACGTATTGCATTAAGGGATCAACTATTGCGCACCCAGCCCGGTAATAAAGCAGGGCGGTAAAGTGTCTAAACACGAGTGGCGCCTCTCTTTTAGTTAATACCTTTTGGAGATTCAGCTGCTGAGACACATGTAGTGTAGCGTGTCAGTGACATCTCCCAATACATTTTAGATGTCTCGGTGTTTGCCGATGTTACTGGCTTACAGTGTTTAGTTTCAGGTACATTACCAACTACAAATATTATAAATTATTTACGACACTTCCTTTTCTAACAAATTTTCGTATAAGAGTAGTAAAGACTTCATGTCATGCATCAAAACTAGTGACCCACCCCAGCTTTGCAAGGGTGCAACGTACTAAAGTGACGTCATAAGTATTCAGAGAATTTAGATCTACTTTTTTTGACACTTTAAGATTTAATCAATGTCAAATTATTTTTTACGATTTCATTAGAATACCTCAACTTTTCAGGATGTTACGTATATAATATACAAATAAACTTTTCGTAAGATTAGATTATTCCGACTAATTATGCATTTGCTAAGTGGTTTTTTTCTTAAGGTTATGGATCGGTATTGAATTTACGAGGTGAGGTGGAAATGGAGGCGAGCATTATGAGTGGTACAAACTTAGATGTTGGAGCTGTTACGCTTATGAAGGATTTTGCTCATCCTATTAGTATTGCTCATAAAGTACTCACAGACTCACCGCATTCTCTGATAGGTGGAGAAGGAGCAAAAATGTTTGCTTTGGATAAAGTAAGTCTTGCCTGAACTGATATTTACTGAACTAGTGTCTTTAAAATCTAAACTTATTATAAAGTGTCCGCTGTAGTGGTAATTGAGTTTTTAATCAAGTCAGTATGTGAACGATTGTGACGTCTGGAAATGACGTCCCTCTCCGTGCATCCACTAAAAACGAATGTTTTAGAATAGTATAAAATATATCTTTATATATAAATTTGTTCTGTACATCCCAAACAGCTGGACCGATTTTGATGAAATTTTGTGCGCGTGTTCGTGTTCCAGTGGATCCGAGAATGGTTTAGATTGACAATTAGACCCAGTAGGTGGCGCTACGGTTGAATGTTAGATTTTTTTATATCAAGGCAGGACAATGTCCGCCCGACCCGCTAGTATAGTATAAAATGAAGAGATACATCAAATCGAGTTTCTGGCCGGTTCTTTTCGATGACAGGGTTGTTTTCCGAACCGGTAAAAGCTTTGACGTTCATAAGCGCCTTCTCAGGTCCTAAATTGAATAAAGTATATTTTTAATTTTGATTGATTATTTGTTATATGTAAGTTATGAACGAATGAATACTTTATTGCGAATTTTACTTATTACAATGGCTCGCTTAATGCTACAAGGCATTTTCTTCCAGCTAACCAGCGGTTCCGTTATCAAAAGTAATGTTATTGTAGATAGTGTAGATATAAAAAACCGAAGGAGACTGTGTATAACATAAAAATTACAATAATAAAATTACTTTTATACTGAAAAAAATAGAACTAAAATACAAAAATAAAACATATACATATTATACAGAACAATTAATTATTTTGCAGGGTTTCGAACCCGTTCCGCCTGAGTCACTGATTAGCGAAAACGCTAAACAAGCTTTGGAAAATTTCTTAAAACACGGCGTTTTTGGAAGAACAGAAATTGGTGTGCAAGATGAGGTACTGATTACATTATATCACATTTTTACTGTTATAATACTTTTAAACAAGTTGCGTTACATTTGGTGAGTCTTTTATCTGATTAGCAGTTGAGTAACACCTTGATAGATAATCTTTATTACTTTCCTACTCGTAAATTGAGGCTTTGTAGTTATTGGCAACTAATCTTTTAGTAGATTATTACTGCCATTGTCGAGTGGGTAATGATATTTCAAGTTTCTTGCGATCATTTCAATGAACTAACAAGATGGTGGCCATCTTGTTAGAACTATCCAGGGAGTTTTTGTGGCAAGTCAGAATCCATGCTCCGTGGTGTTCCGATTCATATTTTCCGTCATTCACATTCATAATTTCCAATCCATTTCACTTGTGCACAATAAACAAACTATATTACGTAAAACACCACCAATATTACATAATATAGAGTGAAATAACACAAGATTATGAATAAAATATACAATCCACTACATGATATTCGAAGATTCCGCCAAAAACTGCCAAACTGATTTATTAAACTGCCTTTTTAATAAATCATTCCATAGTATAAAACAAAGTCCCCGACCGCGTCTGTCTGTCTGTCTGTTCGCGATAAACTCAAAAACTACTAAACGGATCTTTATGCGGTTTTCACCACTCTATAAAGTGATTTACGGGGAATGTTTTGGTATATTTGTCCAGGATTTTTTTTATAATCAGGGCGGCACAACGTCTGCCGGGGCCGCTAGTTGTATTAATAATTTGTGTAAAACAAATAATAATTTCTAAAAAATGAAAGTGCTGCCGCAAGGTGTTAAAATAGTTAGAAGAATGATTTTTAAATACGCAGTTGTCATATAATAATAAAAAAAATACGCAGGCTGGTTTAGGTACAGTTGGTGCAGTTGCTGTGGATGTGGACGGTCATATTGCAGTAGCTACAAGCACTGGTGGTATGAGTGGAAAAATTGTAGGACGAATCGGGGACACACCGCAAATCGGCAGTGGTACTTACGCTGACGACAACATTGGTGGCGTTTCGACAACGGGTAATTCTTTTACTGTATAATAAACTTATAGTGTGAGCTGTGCTGTGCTGTGCTGTGCATATATAAACGAATAAATAGATGACAGTACTCAAACTATCGATATAATTATTGTGATATATAGGGATTGGAAATTAAAAAAAAATCCACCCTAGTTTTAATCTCGATATAATTACTTATGTTGGCAAAATCGGAGATACCGGCTAATATTGTTATAATTTTTTATGTGAAACATCTATAGGCTAACAAATAGGTAAACCTGATTGTTGGCGTGGCGAGTGTGTGAGAAGTGGCGACGCGATGCCATACGCAAGCGATTGTGCGCAACCTCTCTTGCCGCACTGAGCTCGCATATAGTGTATACAGGGTTGTTTACTACGTTACACATGTGTTTCAAATCTGACAGGCGTCCTATGACGGCTCATTTTTTGTATATTTAGTACTGTAGATTTTTGCTCTTCCGTCTATGTATTATTAGGTTAATATTAAAATTATAAATATATATTAGTATAATATTTTTAAGGACATGGAGAGTCTATATTAAAGTATTGCCTCGCTCACAGTATTATTAAACTCATGGAATGTGGGACTCCCCCAGATATTGCTACAAAGACAGCTGTTAATGGTGAGGATTATTTATTTAACTTTTTTCAATGATTTGTGTAGTTCTATGTTTCCATTTTACTTTTATTTTGTATGATTACTGATTACAGGTATGACTGATCGTCTAAAGAATACAGCAGGTGCGATAACTCTTTCTAAAAACGGTGATGTTGGTTTTTACTTTAGCTCAAGAAGAATGTCCTGGGCATATGTGCAAGATGAAAAGATTTATTACGGTATAGAACAGGGAGAAGTACTTCAAGAACCATATAAATAGATGAGGGACTCATTCTGGTTCAGGATCATTCTAACAATAAGTAAAAAATTCGTCATTGTCATCAGTAATCAATTCGAATAAAATATTAAATAGAGTACGAATGTATTCATGAATTTATAATACAAAAAGTTTTATGTATTTGCTCAAAAAAAGTGTATGAATAAACCAAATTTACCTAGAAAAATTCTATTGCTATATTTTATTTTTATCTTTTTACTATAGTTCATTATAAAAATATAATAAATGTTTACATACATGTCCATGTTCAATACTTCTTCTATTTTATTTTTGGCAACCAGTCATCTAGTAGACTATTACTGCCATTGTCAAGTCATGTTAAATACTTATTAAAAAAAAAATTAAACGCATCATTAATGTTTTGTCTCGTATCCAGTGTTGCTAGGTGGTTATATTTCTTACATCTTCGAAGTTTTCGTAAAACAATTAACTTTTGTGATTGAAATAATTTTCTTAACTTCTGAGGATATTGAAATATCTCTATTTTACTAAATTTGATTGTGCAGATGAGTTTCGAATGCAAATTGGTTACTACGTTTGTCACAAAGATGGTGCTACATACACGGAAATATTTTTTTCCCGTGGTTGAATGAAAACTGTACTAGGAAAATAAAAATCGAAAAATATATAACATTTGAGAAAAAGACCATTTGTATATTATGTATCTATATATTTTGCTACCCATGTAAATAAATGGTTCAAAGTGCATGGAGCATCTTCTCAGTATTGTGATAATAATACTATCCGCGTTGCCGCTTTGATTACATATGTGATGAATAAAATATTTTTTTACCGACAAACACAACAATAAAAAACTATAATAGCAAACTCTATAATTTTGGTACTAATATTTCTTTATTGTATTATGCATGTATGTATTATGTTTGGCAATTTTCAAAAGAAATATTGAGTTAATTATGATACAATAATATGGGCGTCACTTTAAATTTATCACTACTTTTACTACTGCAAAGGCGTAAACGGCGAAAACATTGCATAATAAAACAAATACACAAAAAATAACAAGTAAAAGGAATATATATCTTCTTCTTACCCTTATCCCACATAAGTAGGGTCGGTACAACATGTTTGTCATGTTGTGGTATATGATTTGGTTTAATTTTTACGATCGGCCGCCTGCCTGACATCAACCCTCCTTGGGATTATTTTGTTGTACCACTGTATTTATGATTATTATTATATAGTTACGAAGTCTGACGGGATCCTTTAGCCTTACAATTTTTCTGTAGGCTTTAGCATTGGTAGGCTATTTATAGTATCTCTTTGAGCGGCACCACCGTTCCTGTTAAAATTCTTCAAGATTATGGTTTGCTTGCTATATTGCCAATTTTATGTAACAGAAAACTAGCCAAGTTTAGACTATTCCCGAGGACGGCAATTTCAGTTTCTTTTTTCAGGATTCGTGGTTTAATTTTTTTTCAGTAATACAATATAATATTAAATACAATAAACCATTGTAATAATATAAAATATGAAAACTATAATAGAAAAATACATGCAAATAAAATGACTGAAAGGAATACATATATAAAATAAAATCTTAGCATTGACGCAAAAGAAAATGAAAAATATGGAAAAAACGTTATTTTTAAATAAATAGAAACAACTTTTAATTCATGTGTTATAGCAACACTGTACTGACATCTTTGCGTAGCGTGACCAGATTTAGTAGATTTCTACTTTTTTGGTAGATTATGAGGTATTGGCAACAGAATTTAGTATGTAAAAAATATTTGGTATATTTTAGTATTAATTCACGCTTTTCAGTTATTCTACTACTTTTTTGGCATATCGGAAAATGTGGGGTATTCCCAATTTCAACTAATGGATTGTAACTATTTAATTATCATTATTTTCGTTACCCGTGCCGTGAGCATAGAGTGTGATAGACTAGTGGCAATTCCTTTATTGCGAATTGTTATAATCGAGTTTAAAATGAAACTTAAAAATACACCAAAAAGCAGAGTACTCGTATGGTGAATTTCGAACTCTGATAAGAATACTCCAAAGTTTTCCTAACTTAGTAACTTAGTAAGAGAAAACATACAAATTGTTGACAATGAATATAGGGAATTAAAATTAGATGTTTCCGTGTCTAATTTTTTGTGAACTTCTAGTTCGACGTCTGAAACTATTATGGTGAATAAATTTTGGAGTGAATTCAGCCAAATCTGTGATGCTAATAGCAAACCAAAGTATGGCAATTTGTCCCGATTTGTGAAGCAAATGACGATACTACCTTTGTTAAACGCCAAAGTAGAAAGAATATTTTCCGATATTAATAGGATTAACTGTAGGTGGTAGAGCCACGCGGAAGCTATTACTGGTTTCAGCATGTATGGGTCGGCTCGTCCGGGGTAGTTTCACCCTCTCCTAGAAAACCGACGTGAAGTAACCGTGCTTGCTTTGTTGCGTTTCGTTCGGTCAATGAGAGCGCCAGATAACCCACCTCCCATTCCCTGTTCACCATCCCCCAAACACAGGATGGTAACGCACTTGCTGTGTCTATGGACGGTGGTTATCACTTAACATCAGGTGACCCATCTGACCGTAAGCCTCCTATTGATATAAAAAAAAGTTTAAAATCGAAATCGATTTAATAATAAGAATGTTGCTGCAATAATGCATGGAAAAGAGAGGTTTTTTATTTTTTCGAACTGACTACACTATTGACCAAGCAAGATGTTAATAGTTTCACCGTTTTTTTTTTTACTACGCTATTGACCAAGCAAGGTCTTAACAGCTTCACCGGACTGGTAAGGCGAGCGCTTAAGGCACTCAGCCGATTTTATTTTGACAACTAGCTCAAGGGTGCGCGGCACACCTCGGTTTTGGCTGTCGCCTGATACATGCAATTCGCGACCTATGTAAGCTAACCTAAGCTAAGCTAACTATTCATACATATATGAGTTGTTGAAACATATATGTGTACCAAGCATACATACCTCAACAACCCTTATATATATTTCGTATCGGATAATATTCTAAACTATTTCAGTTTGATAAGGGGTTCCACCTGCATGTGTAAGCGTGTATGCGTGCACGTGTGTGGAGGTGATATGTGCAGTTTCACCGGACTACTGTGGAAAAGAAGGGCTACGATAGTTGGAAGGAGGATGTAGCAGATTTGATCCTGCTAGAAGTATGATCAAGTTAATGGACTCAAAACAGCTTTATGACAATGTTACCCAACGTAAAGACGAAAAATATTAACTTTTAGTATCATTTTATTTTTTTCAATTATATTTTATTTAGAATTTAATTTACAAGAAAAACATTGGTTTCTTTAATTAATGGTGGTTTCTTTGGTTTTTCTTTTAATAATATATCGTTTAATCAAGGAAACATTAATGTTTTTACGTTGTAACACGACTGCAAAAAAATATAATAGATTTTTAGTATTTGCTCGTTCTCTTTTGGTAGAATTCAGTAGCTTTTAACCTCCACAAGCAGTAGATTCGTCAAATGAAATCTGGTCACACTGGCTTTGGGATTATCAGCTCATCTTTGCGAATATTAGTCTGTGGACATTATCTTATTGTCAGAATATTTTGTTACAAATATTGACTAATTTATATATTATAAATGTAGTTTCATAAATTGGATAATTAGATCATATTATACTCATAATCAATAAAAATAATGTTGATTAATGCTAATATACCGTTACGTTTTAAACCTGCAGAGTTTTATCATTTTAATTGGATATATAATGTTGCTCCATGTTTTCCAATAGACGCTTCCAAAGTTAACATAATAAAAGAGCCTAGGCAGTTTTACGATACATTATGTGAGAGAGTTCAAAATGCTAAACGAAGGATATCTGTAGCTAGTTTATATATAGGTACAGGGAGCTTAGAAACACGACTTCTAGAAACTGCCAAAGAAAATCTGATGAAGAGAAAAAACTTGAAATTTCACGTTCTGTTAGATTATCAAAGAGGAACACGAGGTGATACTAACTCGGTGACGTTATTACAACGGATATTAGATGTTATTCCTGAACAATGTAGATTTAGTCTGTATCAGACACCTCGACTCCAGGGTTCTTGGTCTACTGTTCTCCCTTCTCGATACAATGAGTTGGTTGGCCTCCAACACATGAAGTTGTATATCACTGATGACTCTGTGCTTCTCAGTGGAGCAAACTGTTCTAAAGATTACTTTGAAAAAAGACAAGACAGATATGTAGAAATAGAGGATGCTGATCTTGCAAATTTTTACTGTGAACTTATAGGTATGATGACTGAGTAAGTTACTTTTGTTTTGTTTTTTTTTTGCATGAAATATTTTGAATTCTATTTTTGGTTCAAATTTTCTACTAATTTCTTGCTACAAACATTTTATACAATTTTGTATATTATGTAAGAGAATTTATTCATGTGTGCTTAAATACTTTTAAACCTCTTTTTATGTTGTTTATAAGGATTTTGATGATCGAAAAATATTTATTATGTAATTTATATACTAATGAAATTAAATGTATACCTCTGAGAAGGTAGTACTACCATAAAAGGTTACACAAAATATGAGGAATAATTAGATTTTGTTCAGTTTATTAATATATTCTTGTTATCATTTTTATGTATTCTTTATCATTACATAGTATAAAACAAAGTCCCCTACTGCGTCTGTCTGTCTGTCTGTTCGCGATAAACTCAAAAACTACTGAACAGGTCTTCATGCGGTTTTCACCAGTGGATAAAGTTATTTATGAAGAACGTTTTGGTATATAATTTGTCAGGGATTTTTTTATAATCAGGGCAGGGCAACGTCTGCCAGGTCCGCTAGTTTGCAGTATAAAACAATAACTAACGTTTTTGTTTCAAATTATCTGTAAGTTTCATATATATTAATAGGTGTGTATTATAGTGGAATAATTTATTTATAACATCCTGCTTCACAAGTCCAAAATAATTACTTACATGAGAGGTACCTAAAACAATTGCAAAAATAGAATAAAATAAAACGTAACTTAGTTATGCAATAGCAATATTTATACATTTGAAAATGAGAATCACTTAAAGTATATATAATTTCAGATGAAGTCAGTAACTACAGTAAAACATGTACCAAAAATGGTATAATTAATAGCAGATATGGCAAAGGGGAAATTATCCAAGGGATGAATAATAGTATAAATAGTCTCATAATGAGATGGAAAGAAAAACAAATGAAAAAATTAACATCAATAAACAGCACTGGTAAGTTAATGCAGCTTAATTGTCTACAAAGATTTTTTATTAATTTTGTATAGAAATGTAAAACTTGAGAATATAAGAGAAGATAACTAGTATTTTCTTTTCATAGAGAATAATTAAAACTTAACTTTATTTCCAACAGATGCAGACTCAAAATTGGATACATGGATATTCCCATTGATTCAAATGGGAGAGTTTGACATAACTCAAGATGCACAGACAACTCAAAATTTATTAGCGTCATCGCCTAAAGGCTCATATATACAACTTGCCACTGGCTATTTCAACTTAACTGATCAGTATGCTGAGACATTATTAAAGGATTGTAAATCAAATATCAGTCTACTTATGGCTCATCCAAATGTAAGTTTATGTTTTTTTTTTTTTGTAGCTCGGCAGAATGACTGCACTATGCCTAATGGTAAGCACAGTACAATCCAAAAACAATGGCGACCACCGAGTGACGCTATGCAAAGCCGGTCGCCACTGTCATGCTGGCCTGCGAAAAGCTGGATACACAGGCTGATCCCGAAACAAGACCCGCAGATGCGAATTACGACCACCGAGTGACGCTACGCAAAGCCGGTCGCCACTGTCATGCTGGCCTGTGAAAAGCTGGATACACAGGCTGATCCTGAAACAAGACCCGCAGATGCGAATTACTATGATGGGCTTTTTCGCTGTATACATGGTGGTTGCGACCTAGTCAGGCTGTGAAACTGGACCACCCTGCCCTTTTGAATCAGAGTAGGTTTTAATACTGACTGGTTAGCTACACAGTGGAGATCAAGTCACCCATCTCTAGGTTTAACACTAGGTTTTCGATATCTTAGAATATGTTGTCACTTTACATCAGGTGAAATTACATGAAGAGTTAGGCCTATAAGGTAAAAAAAAATGTAATATGAACTACAGTAGTAATTGCAATACTGAATGTGTATGCAAAAAAAGACAAACATTGTTTTCATTGATAGTTGGCAGGTCTCAACTATTGTCCCAATTAAGATTTATATTAGAATAGACATTTAATATGTCACATATGAATAAGACAATCCCTTTTGTTCAGTACTCTGTACAACTGCACCTGAGAAAAATGTCATAATACAGAACTCTTTTTTTTTTTTAAATACATATGCATAAAACAAGAAAACACACATCACTATATGTGTAGTACATACAAAAAACGATTTTTTAAAATTTTAATAACATTGTATTAATTGGTTATAATAATATTTTAGGTAAGGACCATAGACTCAAAAAAAAATCGCGAATAATCTTCAAAGTAATATTTATGTGATGTGCGCAAAAGACAGACCTTCATCATTTTATAGTATAAAACAAAGTTCTCTGCCAAGTCTGTCTGTCTGTTCGTGATAAACTCAAAAACTACTGAATAGATAGTAGTATCAGTGGATACAGTGATTCATGAGGAAGGTTCATTAATTAAGTATACAATTTGTCAAGGTGTTTTATTATCAGGGCGGGCCAAAGTCCACCGGTCCCGCTAGTATAGATTATAACATTAGTTATCTAAGATGATATATTAATATGAATTATTTCCAATTACAGGCAAATGGTTTTCTTGGTGCTAGTGGCCCTGCTGGTGGAATACCCCATGCATATTCTTTGATTGCAAGGAAGTAAGTAAAATCAACATTTTCAAATCTATACCTTTAAACGAGCATTTCTTGTATATTGTTATATATTTAGGATCTCGGAAACGGCGGCAGCGATTTCCGTGAAACTTAGTATGTAACCTAGTTTTGGGGACGATAAATCGATTTTATTTATAATCGATAAATATTTCGTTCATAGAAAACTTTTTTATCTGAGTTTTCAGGCAATTAAAAAATATAGCTAGAATATAAAGGTAAATGTCACTGCCGCTGTCAAAACAAAAATAGCTCAAATAGAAATCCGCTGCTTCGAAAATCCGTCTAACCCCAGTTCAAATCCGAGTGAGACCAAACAATTGCAAAAATAGAATAAAATAAAACGTAACTTAGTTATGCAATAGCAATATTTATACATTTGAAAATGAGAATCACTTAAAGTATATATAATTTCAGATGAAGTCAGTAACTACAGTAAAACATGTACCAAAAATGGTATAATTAATAGCAGATATGGCAAAGGGGAAATTATCCAAGGGATGAATAATAGTATAAATAGTCTCATAATGAGATGGAAAGAAAAACAAATGAAAAAATTAACATCAATAAACAGCACTGGTAAGTTAATGCAGCTTAATTGTCTACAAAGATTTTTTATTAATTTTGTATAGAAATGTAAAACTTGAGAATATAAGAGAAGATAACTAGTATTTTCTTTTCATAGAGAATAATTAAAACTTAACTTTATTTCCAACAGATGCAGACTCAAAATTGGATACATGGATATTCCCATTGATTCAAATGGGAGAGTTTGATATAACTCAAGATGCACAGACAACTCAGAATTTATTAGCGTCATCGCCTAAAGGCTCCTATATACAACTTGCCACTGGCTATTTCAACTTAACTGATCAGTATGCTGAGACATTATTAAAGGATTGTAAATCAAATATCAGTCTACTTATGGCTCATCCAAATGTAAGTTTATGTTTTTTTTTTTTTGTAGCTCGGCAGAATGACTGCACTATGCCTAATGGTAAGCACAGTACAATCCAAAAACAATGGCGACCACCGAGTGACGCTATGCAAAGCCGGTCGCCACTGTCATGCTGGCCTGCGAAAAGCTGGATACACAGGCTGATCCCGAAACAAGACCCGCAGATGCGAATTACGACCACCGAGTGACGCTACGCAAAGCCGGTCGCCACTGTCATGCTGGCCTGTGAAAAGCTGGATACACAGGCTGATCCTGAAACAAGACCCGCAGATGCGAATTACTATGATGGGCTTTTTCGCTGTATACATGGTGGTTGCGACCTAGTCAGGCTGTGAAACTGGACCACCCTGCCCTTTTGAATCAGAGTAGGTTTTAATACTGACTGGTTAGCTACACAGTGGAGATCAAGTCACCCATCTCTAGGTTTAACACTAGGTTTTCGATATCTTAGAATATGTTGTCACTTTACATCAGGTGAAATTACATGAATAGCTAGGCCTATAAGGTAAAAAAAAATGTAACATGAACTACAGTGGTAATTGCAATACTGAATGTGTATGCAAAAAAAGACAAACATTGTTTTCATTGATAGTTGGCAGGTCTCAACTATTGTCCCAATTAAGATTTATATTAGAATAGACATTTAATATGTCACATATGAATAAGACAATCCCTTTTGTTCAGTACTCTGTACAACTGCACCTGAGAAAAATGTCATAATACAGAACTCTTTTTTTTTTTTAAATACATATGCATAAAACAAGAAAACACACATCACTATATGTGTAGTACATACAAAAAACGATTTTTTAAAATTTTAATAACATTGTATTAATTGGTTATAATAATATTTTAGGTAAGGACCATAGACTCAAAAAAAAATCGCGAATAATCTTCAAAGTAATATTTATGTGATGTGCGCAAAAGACAGACCTTCATCATTTTATAGTATAAAACAAAGTTCTCTGCCAAGTCTGTCTGTCTGTTCGTGATAAACTCAAAAACTACTGAATAGATAGTAGTATCAGTGGATACAGTGATTCATGAGGAAGGTTCATTAATTAAGTATACAATTTGTCAAGGTGTTTTATTATCAGGGCGGGCCAAAGTCCACCGGTCCCGCTAGTATAGATTATAACATTAGTTATCTAAGATGATATATTAATATGAATTATTTCCAATTACAGGCAAATGGTTTTCTTGGTGCTAGTGGCCCTGCTGGTGGAATACCCCATGCATATTCTTTGATTGCAAGGAAGTAAGTAAAATCAACATTTTCGAATCTATACCTTTAAACGAGCATTTCTTGTATATTGTTATATATTTAGGATCTCGGAAACGGCGGCAGCGATTTCCGTGAAACTTAGTATGTAACCTAGTTTTGGGGACGATAAATCGATTTTATTTATAATCGATAAATATTTCGTTCATAGAAAACTTTTTTATCTGAGTTTTCAGGCAATTAAAAAATATAGCTAGAATATAAAGGTAAATGTCACTGCCGCTGTCAAAACAAAAATAGCTCAAATAGAAATCCGCTGCTTCGAAAATCCGTCTAACCCCAGTTCAAATCCGAGTGAGACCATAAGAGAGATATTTTTTCTTATATAACATGCTAATTTTGTGATGCAAACCTAACAGTTTATATTAATTCAACAATATTTTTTAAGAAACTGAGCTAGGCTCGGTCGTCCAGGTACTGTTTATTAATTTAACTATAAAGAACCTAACTGAGGGTACACTATAAATCCTCTGTACATAAAATATATTAATAGAATAATAAAGGACCCAGATGAAATAGGGGGTACCTCCTGGTATACAATAAGAGGATAAACCAGATGTAGTTTCCCAGCCGTTTATTGTTGTTTTCCGAACATGGTAGTAATTATTTATTGACATTCGTAAACGCCTTCCCAGAATCTAAACTACATAGAGGATTATAAATTTGATGTGTGTTGGTTTGGAAGGTGAGGTTAGTACCAAACACTAGTTTGATTAAAGTGATCAAAATCGGTTCTAATAATATTACTGGTCTCAGAACTGTGTTTCTGTCGAGGTTGTTTGTCGTACTCGTAGCAATGAGGAGGTACACTGCTTATTTATCCCGCTAGGTGGCGCATAGTCGTTGGTTCTGGTGTATTGTCAAGCTCGTGTCAAATAATGACGGGGGGAACTTACAAGTAAAAGAGTGCAGATTGAACGTCTTATATGTCTAACTAAGACCTATAAAATACTAAATACTATTACCTAGACAACAATTATACACCAGTAGCACACAAGAGTACAATAAATTAAAAATTAAAAGTAATTTTTAAAAACAAGCTTATATTATCGTATAATTGGACTAAAAAGATATAATAAGTTGAATTTACATTTATCATATGTATATAATAGGTATACTAATCGATTATGGGTTATTAACAAACACTAGTTTGATTAAAGTGATCAAAATTGGTTCTAACACTAGTACTGGTCTTAGAACTGTGTTTCTGTCGAAGTTGTTTATACATACTCGTAGCAATTGGCTGCAATTACTACTTAACATAAAGTTAATTGCATGCTCGTTTGTTACTTCGTATGAAAACTTATAAAATTTGATGTTTATTTCAAAATTAAAAGTAACTTATTCTCGTTTTTAGGTTTTGGCAACAAATAAGTTTTTCTCCTCATTGACAGGTTTTAGTAACAAAAAACTTTTTCTCTTCATTGATAAGTTTCGGCAATAAATAACTTTTTCTCCTCATTGACAAATTTTGGCAATAAGTTGTGACCTTTTCTCTTCACTGACAGGTTTTAGCAACAGGTTGAAACTTTATTGTCTCATTAACAGATTTTGGCAACGGGTTACAGATTCCAATCAGTCAAGTAGAGTATTATTGTTGGAATATGAGCGCCTCGGGTGGACATTTCACGCTAAAGGCTTGTGGTAAGTACAACATACTTATCTTACTACTGACTTTTTTCTCGAACTGTCTATGCTATTGACCTGGCAGGGTCTTCACCGCTTCACCGGACTAATTACTACTGACTTTAAGGCTTGTGGTAAGTACAACATACTCATCTTACTACTGACTTAATGCACTAAAGCTATGATTTATATTGTTTTTACAGGACATTCTCCAGGACATTTATGGTACCTTGCTTTAATAAGGAGACTTCTCCTTCGATTAATCTTTTTTTATTTCCAGGTACTATCCACCAGGTAGCGGGGTACCTTGGGCTAGTATAATTGGTTCTGCTAATCTTGGAGAACGATCTGTACGACGCGATTTAGAAGTTCAGGCAGCTATATTCACAGTATCGAGTGAATTACAAGTAATTATTTTTCATATAATTTTGCTAACAATTTCAACTAAAAATCTGTAATTTCCTGTACGTAAAATTAAATACATTTTACAAATTGAGTGTTTTGTATAAAGGTAATTCGGTATTTATAAAAATAACCTTTTTCAACTTTGTTTTTTTTAGTGTTCCAAATACCTTATTTTTATGGTAAAATTTGTAAATAGCTAATTACTTTTACATACGGTGTGCTATGTGTAAAGGATACAGTAGTGCTAGTAAGTCATGAATTTTTATAGACTGATTTGTGAACATACATACATGAACTATAGTGGGAGTGTGATGTCTCTACGTTGGTGATTTAGGAAAACATTTAATTATTATACGCTCACAATATAAAATATCAATGACAGATTCCTAGCTCATGACAATGCAAAACTGAAGTCTTTCCATTTGACATTTTATAACGCGCTGTGAGAGTCACAGTAAAATGGTTACTAGCACGTAAACACGCTGAAGCTATTACTGGTTTCAGCATGAATGGGCCGGCTCGTCCGGGGTAGTACCACCCTCTGATAGAAAACCGACGTGAAGTAACAGTGCTTGCATTGTTGGGTTTCCTTCGGTCAGTGAGAGCGCCGGAGGCCCACCTCCCCTTCCCTCTCCTCTCCCTCCTCTAACCCTTCCCGCAAAGGATGGCAACGCACTTGCGACTCCACTGGTGTTGTTAGTGTCCATGGACGGTGGTGATCACTTAACATCAGGTGACCCACCTGTTCGTTTGCCACCTGTGACATAGAAAAAAAAACATGAGAATGGAGTTCCTACGATTTCACAATATTAGTTGGTACTATAGTAATTCTTAGCGGTCGACATTATTCGACCATAATTCATTAAAGTTTCCACTTCCAATATTATTGACGCTTTTTTTGTCAAATGGTCAATAATTATCGTAGATTGGTAGACATAAGGATCGTAAAATATGACGCTTAGAGACAGATAAAGCCTTCGATTCTACGATGGCAAAAAATATTTCTAATTAATTTGTTATTGATAACATTAAGGCTAATCAATAGCTACTAAATAAAAACTGATGATAAACAGAGAACAAAAAGGTGTAGGTGCTTCAGGCTCACTACTATAAGATTCTAGACAGACACGGACAGCGTAATAATAATACTCGAAGTGCGTGAAATAGACTGTTTATTTATATGACCATATAAGGTATTTATAGAGACGCGTTCATTCATTTGTTTGAACGACATTCTATTTACAATATATACAAAAGTTTCAGCCAGTCTGCCAAAGAGGATGACATAGTCTGCGGGGTGTTAGGGTTTTACAGCCTGACTGGGTCGCAACCACCATGTATATGGCGAAAAAGCCCGTCATAGTGATTCGCTTCTCCGGGTCGCGTTTCGGGATCAGCCTGTGCATATCCAGCATGACAGTGGCGACCGGCGATGGATAGTGTGTCACTCGGTGGTCGCCATTGTTTTTGGATTGTACTGTGCTTACCATCAGGCACAGTGCAGTCATATTGCCGTGCTACTATAAAAAAAAACATACTTGGTAGCTATAAAGGTATTGAACTGTTTTATCATCGCTTATTCTGGTCTTCTTCTATCTATACATTAAGTATGTTTTTTTCTCTCGAACTGACTACGCTATTGGCCTGGCAAGGTCTTTACAGCTTCACCGGACTACTAATAAGAGTAATCAAATACATTTCAATCAAATTTAGAAATGTCTGTCTGTTTGTTTAAACACGCATCACTGCTAGAAGTACTGCGTACACCATAAAACGTCATCACAAGATAAAGCATTACTTTGAGTAACATTTGGTCTTGGTTACATTAAAATCGGTTCACTCTATCAAAAGTTATTGTAATTTAAATGACGAACGCGTCTTAAGTACGAGAAAAGTTGATAAATAAATGGACTTAATACATTCAGATGATTTTATTAGACACTGTACTTTACATTATGTTCCATGCGGACGGAGTCGCGGGTACAGCTAGTCTAGTAAAGTGGATGTTACTTTGCACTTCCGTCACATTTTCCAGGCGGAAGTATAAAGTAGCATCCACTATAGTATTTAATTATGGATATTCGTAAAGTAACACCTTCAAATAATTAATGTTGTTCAAAGGTGAAGCTTCATGAAGAGTCGTTAAATCTGCAGAAGTATGCTTCAGAGTGCAGTAGAGATCTTCAAAAACGCGAAACTCCGTTGTGGGTGCGCGCCACTGTTGGACTTTTTAGGACCTATTTTTAAGTTTTTTTTGTTGTGAAGTTGTTTTACGTTGTTTTATATGCGAACTGTACAAATTTTAATATATTTATTTTTTGTTAATACATATTCTGATTAAATGACGATTGTATATAGTATTTAATTATGGGTATTCGTAAAGTAATACCTTCAAATAATTAATCTTGTTCAAAGGTGGAGCTTCATGAAGAGTCGTTAAATCTGCAGAAGTATGCTTCAGAGTGCAGTAGAGAACTTCAAAAACGCGAAACTCCGTTGTGGGTGCGCGCCACTGTTGGACTTTTTAGGACCTATTTTTAAGTTTTTTTTTGTTGTGAAATGATTTATTTACGTTGTTTTATATGCGAACTGTACAAATTTTAATATATTTATTTTTTGTTAATACATATTCTGATTAAATGACGATTGTATAAGATGGAGAATTGTTTCCTTTTTATGTGAGCTTCGATCGACAATAACTAGATAAAGAGTTACGTGCAAAATCGAATGCGTAAATATATACTTATGTGTAGCTATTTGTTTACTAGGAAAGGGAGAAAAAAAGTTTTAAAACAGTTTTAAGTTCAACTTAATTACAACCATGACAGGTAGTAATAAAGTCACAAATGTTCAAAATATTATCTAATACTTACGATAAAACGAGCATAGCAATAAATTACTCCCCTCACAAATGAAAAGATAACATAAACAACATTTCGTGTGAATTCAACCTTAACACACAATGAATAAAGTACTTTTTTCCGTTATTGTGCGTGGTTGGAGAGTTGGCCAAACATTTGTACCATTTAAAATCGGTAATCTTGTTCAAAATTTAATATTATTTCTTAGTTTAAAGCTTAAAATATAAATTAATTAATATGTATTTCGCAAAAGTAAGATACTACGGCCCTTAAATTGCTTTTTAGGTATTATTTTTGCATCTTTTGAATACACTGCGGCGTGTGAAACGTGCTTACATTGGCTGTGTTTCAAACAAACGAAACAAAATAAAAACTTACATTTCAAGTGAGCTGTTATTTACCGAGACGTATTTTTCGCGCCGACCCGATCTCTTGTTATTGTTGATCGAAGTATGTGATACTAGCGAACCGCCTCGGCTTAGTATGGTGCAAACGTGACATCACAATTGTTGCAACTATTTACATCCTTAGTTCCTAAAGTGTTCCAGGTGGACTCCAAGGGTCCACGGGAGACTCGACGGGGGTCTACGATGTCCTGACAAAAAAAAATGGAGGTTCACAATTCGGTAACGGGTGTCCACCATATTTATCTGCTTTTAATAGTGACAAACTAAAATGTTGGCTGGACTTCACATATCAATGTAGGCAGATAATATTGCTCAGCGACTGTTTCTTGTAAAAACTTGTATATTCCATATTCAGTTCGTGTCGAGACTTGCAAATTAACATATAATAGTTAGATGTAATCTTCACATTTTTGTTTTGGGAATATGGTAGAAATGTAGCTGCAGAGGATCCATCGGAACCAGCTAAATTTTGAAAGAGGTCTATGAGAAAAAAGTCTGTGAACCGATTTACATCCATATTTACAGTTAATCAAAGTCGCAGAGAAGCTATATAAGAAGAAATCGATGTGATGAAGTTTTAATACGTATACCAAATAAAGCTATTGGATCTTATAATAGGTCTTTACCTATGAAATTGCCGTTCTGCAGTACTGGCCATTTCAAATCAAAATAATTTTTGTTTGGCGAAGAATTCTAATTTCAAATGAATTTTATTTTAAAAACATGGAATTCTTTTTCCAAAAGTAGTCATTTGTTTATTGATTAGTGTTAAATTTTCATTGCATTTCAATCTTTTTTGTCATCATGAATACGTTAAAAATTCGAGTAATTGTGGAATATGAGTACCGTCGTGACAGCAACGCGGCACAAAACATCAACGACGTTTACGGAGTTACACTATAAACCATCGCACCACCTATTTTTCTCGCTCGCTTCCGTTCTGGGAATTTCGACCTGAAAAAAGAACCTCGCGGCCGTCCGAAGACTTTGGCCGACAATGACGATTTATAGGCGATTGTGGAAGCTGATGGATGATACACTATCTACGGCTGAATTAGCAGCAGCTTTCGACGTTAGCGTCAAAACAATATTGGTCCATTTGCGTCAAATTGGCAAGGTAAAAAAGCTTGACAAATGGGTGCACCACGAACTCAATGGTCGCCAGCGCGAAGTACGTGTCGAGACGTGCCTTGCACTCAACAGACACACAAATGAAGGAATTTTGTACCGCATTGTTACCTGCGATAAAAAATGGATTCTGTTTGATAACCGCAAGCGCTCAGCAAGTTGGTTGGATCCTGGTTCAGCACCTAAACAATGACCTAAACGAAAATTTACCTCTAGAAAAGTGATAGTCACTGTTTGGTGGTCTAGTGCCGGTGTGATTCATCACAGCTTCTTACCAAACGGGGTGAGCATTACTGCAGATGTGTACCGTGAAGAACTGAACACAATGATGGAGAAGTTGGCACATCTCCAACCAGCATTGGTCAATCGCTCATCTCCGCTGCTCCTGCACGATAACGCGCTATCTCATACTGCACAGCAGACGGTCTCCAAGTTGCAAGAACTGGGGTTGGAAGTTCTCCGTCATCCGCCCTTCTTACCAGACCTTACGCCTACAGACTACTACTTTTTCCAGAATTTGGATAATTCCTTGGTAGGAAAGAAATTCAAGAGGCAGTACAAAACATCTTTGAAGAATTTGTTGCCTCTCGTCCAGCTGATTTCTTTAAGAAGGGCATTAACAAACTGACACTGCGTTGGAAAATATGCATTGATTGCATGGGTGATTACTTCGATTAATACAAATAAAAAATACATGAAATAAATTCGTTTAAATTTTTTCATACAAAACGGCAATTTCATAGGTAAACACCTAATATTTTGGATAAATCGTAAATTCTAAAACATAGCTGCCACACCAAGATAGGTGATAATGATAATTGACATGAACGGGATTCGATTTATTATTTGTTCTACATTATTTAATTGTATGTTATCAGAATGAAATTGTTATGAACCAAAAAATAACCGTTATTTGATGTAGTTACTGTTTTCAAGTTAACATTTTAATCTGTTCTTGGGTTTTAAAGGTGAATTAAGAGCGATACCTAATTTTTTGTAAAAAATTATAAACGCATCCTCACTCGATGTAGTTCACAGAACGTTGTGATTGGTTAATAATGGTTTTCTCAATGTTAGCGCTGCGCGCTGCGCAGCGCATAGTGGCTCTGAGGGCGATCAGGGGATACCTCACCGTGGCCTCCGCGGCGGCTTTTGCGCTCGCCGGCTCCCTGCCCTGGGAGCTGGAGGCGGGAGTTCTTGCCGCCGTGTACGAATTTACGGCGGCAAGAAAGAGTATCGGGGAGCCTCCGGCTCCCAGGGAGATTGAGGCCAAGAGAAGGGAGGGCCGGGAGGAGGCGAAGGAACGATGGAGGCGGGACCTGGCGGACGAGCGGTATGGACGTTACACTATTGACGCCGTCCGCCCGGTCCTGCCGGATTGGATAGGGAGACGTTGGGGCTCCCTGTCGTTCAGACTGGTGCAGGTACTCACCGGGCATGGTTGCTTCGGGTGGTACTTGCATCAGATCGCTCGTAGGGAGCCAACCGCCGCATGCCATGAATGCGGCGCTGCGGAGGATACCGCGCAGCACACCCTGTCTGAGTGTACTGCGTGGGAGGGACAGCGCCGCATTCTGACTGCGGCGGTAGGGCTGGATTTGTCGCTGCCGAGTGTGGTTTCGGCCATGCTCGGCAGCGAAGAGGCATGGATTGCGATGGCCACCTTCTGCGAGGACGTCATCTCGCAGAAGGAGGCGGCGGAGAGGGTCCGCGAAGATGACCCTCTGAGTGGCCGTCTCCGCCAACGGAGGACCGGAGGGAGGAGGCGGCGATTTGCCCTTCTCCTCCCACCACCATAGCCGGACCTGAGGGGGTGGGCCGGGGGGCCCATCTCCTCATTGCACGGGTCCGGTCGGCGAGGAGAGGCAGCTGGTGTGTACCCAGTCTGTCTCCCTATTAGGATGGAGCCCGGCGGCCACCTACCGCCGGGCGGACTGCTGGGGCGGCTATCTAAGGGGAATAGCTTAGTTCGATCCCTTGCCGCCCCAACAATACGGTCGGACGGTACACCGTGGGGTTTTAGTCTGTGCGAGTCGGACATAACCCATCCTCTCCCCCGAGAGGGTGGCGTATCCATAAGGGATTTCCCCACGTAAATAAAAAAAAATGGTTTTCTCAATGTTGTGTTTAATTTTAAATGTGTCATTAATAATCTAAACGTTCTTGTAATGTTACGATTGTTTTACATATACTGTGGAATTGATTTCCAATAAAGAAATAAAACATATTTTAGTTTTTGAATTATTTAATTAATGATATTCATTCTTATTTTCATCATTATAATCACATAATTATATCGATTCACACTTAAATTAAAATTTTAAAATAAATTAAAACGAACAACACTGCAATAATATATGCAAACGTTCAGTCTGTTTGTGACATTATTTGATTAGAATTAAAAGTATACAATCAAATTTATAATAATAGGAATCAGGCACATCAATAACACCTAAGAAGACTACTATATATATATATAATATATACTACTAGTGAGTAACATCAGTTCGAGTTTTAATAGTTAAATAGAAGAAATGCGAGAGGTTCTAATATAGAAAATGGACGTATTCACATTACACATAATATAATTAAATCATTAATCAATTGATCCCATAAAATAAAAATAAACTCACTTTTGAGCATTAATCATTATTGATCAAAATATTCATTGCAATTGAGCAATCCACGTCTACATAACAATCAATCGTATAAAATCAATTATAGATTCAATATGTGAGCAATATTGAAAGAATCTCAACATTTTTTTAAACATATAATATCCAATATTCGACTCATAAATTGCTGCTAAAAAGTAAATAGATGTCGGGTGTGAATTTAATGAAGATAGTCCAAAAATGAATGTAGTATATTTAAGAAAAATTTTACTGTTCGATGGCCGTTTATTCTAATCTTTGGTTGACGGATACAACTAAGCTGATTCACGGAACTAAATGCAGTAATAGTCGTGCCGAAATCTCTGTAATACTTATTTATAACAGATTTGAAACGGCATTCAGTCGCGTTGTCAGTTCACTCGGGAGCGATATTGCTATGTCGCGGTAACGCCTTCATCCTATACACATATTGGACGTAGAGAGTAGGTACAAAAATAGTTCACCTATTCAATACAATTAAGACTACTTAACAGTTACCTATCGAGAGGAGATCACTACAAACGGTACAGTTGTTGTACTCACAAAAATCAACTTTTTAAATTAGCATACAATCACGTATCAAAACTGGGCACAAAGTGACCTCCCCAAATAATACTACTTATAGCGAATCACACTAAGGTAAATTGACTAGGCGTGTTTGAGAGTGGGTCGCACCTTCATCCTTGAACATCCTGGCTTAGGCTTCAATATCAACAAGTACAATAACGTGCATAAGAATCTAGAATAAATAGGGACCGAAAAATACAGAAGAATACAAACTCTCGTAGAATCTAAATCTCCTTTCTTTGAGGTACGCGTGAACCACTAAATTAGTCTATTGAACGAGGCCCTTTTACATCTCTATCATACGCTACTGTTCGCGTCACGAGTCTTGAACACGAAGTTGCATTAGATAGTTAGTACGGTATGTACAGTTTAATACTTGTGTGGATCCAATTGGAAGCTAACGCGTCTTGGTTGTGCTGATGACTCGTAACGGGGGACAAGAATACTATACTGCCTAAGTCCGGTCGGTCGGTGGACGGTGTCGGGTGTCGGAGTGAGGTCAAAACCCTGCGTCGGGCGGAGGGTCGGGCGGCATGTAGTGGAGCTCGTC
Organism: Antheraea pernyi; assembly: GCA_015888305.1. Taxonomy (NCBI): domain Eukaryota; kingdom Metazoa; phylum Arthropoda; class Insecta; order Lepidoptera; family Saturniidae; genus Antheraea; species Antheraea pernyi. Next base: position 123,153 of record MU159687.1, read on the forward strand.
GACGGGCCCGCTGAATATATTGTATAGGACCGCGAATAGAGTGCAGGCGGCGTAGGCCCCGAGCGCGGCCCACCACAACAGCCGTTCCCAGAGCCGCTGCTGCGCGTGCTTCAACACGAGCAGGCCGATGGTGAGGCCGGCGAGGGCGCCCGCCACGTGAGCAGCGTACGACACCGGCGGAGCTTCCTGCTTGACAAAGCCACAACAACACTTTACATATGAGTCGTTACACAGACACAAGTCCAATTTTAATCGCTCATATGAGATCTTACATTTTATATACACCGTAAACAAAGTCCAAATGTTACCATTAATTATCATTCTTTTTTTTATAATTTTTTTAAGAATAATGAAATTTTATGAACGGCTAACATTAAATTTGGATCATATTGAAATGTAACGACTCATATATTCATTCCAGTATACAACTCGTCAGTCCTTTTTAGACGCTCTGAATATAGCCGTAAGTCCAGATTTGCGCATAATATAGTCAAGATACAATATAAAACAAAGTTAAAATATCATTATAAGACACTACAATTGACATTTATTTATCGATTTATCGATCGACATATAATACAGATAAAGATATATTCAGAGCGGTCAAAAAGTTTGGCGACGCCATTACCTGGGTCACCCAGCTTCGTTTCATTGGATACCACAATCATTTACTATCGCAGTTACTTAATATTCGAAAAACGTCATACAGCGCCACCTCAAAATAATTTGATGTATGTTACCTTGATAAAATATGTAGGACGTTATAATCAAACTAGTTTATAGAGACATCAATCACTTTTCAATTATGAAAAAAGGCTGGTTGTCACATAAGAAAAAGTTAAAAAATGTCATAATCATCGAAGGTAAATTATGTGAAAATTTCATATAATATAAAATATTACATAGTAATATTTGATATAATTCGATTTTTTTATTCATGGTCACCGGTTTTGCCTTATTCAAAATTAAACAGCAATAATGCAGATTCTCCAAAAAAATACGAGATGGCGCTACATGACACTGGATAATTAGTTATATATCTTTTTATAAGATCGCGATTTTTAAAGGAAGGCAATGTATATACACAGGAAAACACGATAACGTATATAGCTAAAGGTAAAAGACAAAACCTTATCTAAATCGAAAATTTGATACAAGTCGTGAGACCTTTTTTCGAGATCCAGTTTTATTGTATTTATGTCAGTATAACTTAACTCCTTACAATCTTTTTACCTTATATAAAAGTATGGTATATCAGGTGTAGAAGAAGATGTACAAGGTAATCTGAATTGACAGTAGTATGCAAAATTTAACGATCATCGGTTGACTATCTAAGGCGTGAAAGCGTAATGAACAAACTCGCATAAAATAGTGAATATAAAACTTTAATGTAGATTTGACCTTAGTATTATTCTTTATCTCGATAAAAGATATCTTATGTCCGTTTCTGTACACTTGGTATGCAAGATTTTAGTTGTCGAGTAGTAAACGAGTGAAGGCGAAATAATAAATAGTATAGTATAATCTATACTAACCGATACATCTATGTATATCTACACTAATATTATAAAGCTGAAGAGTTTGTTTGCTTGAATGTACCTGAATCTCAGGCATTACTGGTCCGATTTGAAAAATTCGTCATAGGTGGCAAACGAACAGGTGGGTCACCTGCTGTTAAGTGATCACCACCGTCCATGGACACTAACAACACCAGAGGAGTCGCAAGTGCGTTGCCACCCTTTAAGAGGAAGGGTTAGGGAAGGGAGAGGGAGAGGAGAGCGGAGGGGAGGTGGGCCTTCGGCGCTCTCACTGACCGAACGAAACGCAACAATGCAAGCACTGTTACTTTACGTCGGTTTTCTATGAGAGGGCGGTACTACCCCGGACGAGCCGACCTATTTATGCTGAAACCAGTAATAGTTTCAGCGTGACTCTACCACCATCGAAACCACGTTAAGTGTTAGATAGCACATTTATCGAGGAAGGCTATCACATTACGCAAAGATCAAAGAGGAGCGGAGCACCAATGAAGAATGTTTCAAACGGTAACTAACGTACGTATTATTTAAAAATATCTTCACCTTCTATGTGAACGAAGCCGCGAGTTAGCGTTAGTCCAAAGTGACTATTCCACGCGAACGAAGCTAAGTCGCGGGCAGGAGTTAGTGTATAATATAACTAAAGATAAGTATTAGTAAGAAGGTGGTTTTACCTTAGTGTATCGAGCATGGACTGCGAAGCCGACGTCGCACGAGGCGACAGCGAGCGCCGCGACGAGCCGCACCGCGCCGTAACGCATCGCGTGGAAGTTCAGCAACGCGTTAGCTAAGTGAGCGGCGAGCAACGCGTACACGCCGCCCGACGCGCCCGCCAGGCACACGTCCGGGTCCAGCACCGACGCGGCCAGCGAGCCCCCCAGCACGCCCGCGAGGTACACGGCCGCACAGCGCAACGCCCCGTGCACCATCTCCAGTGGGAGACCCACCTGAGATTTACAAAATACCAACAATATAAACAAAAATGCCAATAACATCAGTAGGCACTTCTGCCAGCGCTTACAGAACTGAAACCCCTGCTGGTGCTCAAAAAATTGGTCATAATAGAAATTAAAACGTTGTACTATGTCGACAATACCGTAATCTAATATTGAAATTTGTTAGAGAAATGTTCTAAAACATGGTACACTCAACTGAAGCACAAATAAACAATTGTGGTATTGGCAAAGTGGAATAACTTTGAAGTTATTAAAAATTGAACAAAATATAAAACTGTCTTAGAAATGCACCAGAACATCCTTGACTATAGTGAGATACCTCTACCAATAAATCTTGAATTGTCATAAGCCTACCGATATCAGATTAGAGTCGATATTAAAGAGTTTCCTGGTACATTTTCAAAATGAAGGGTTCAATGCTAATTAAATAAAATGGTACGCCGTTGAAAATATCTTCTATCCAATAAAAAAGATTTTTCCATATTGGTTTATAAATGATGAAGTTACGAGGTAACAAACATACAAAACAACCGAATTGAGAACCTCGAACTTGTCAAATTCAGTGATTTTATTTCGTGTTTCGTAATTATCGAGGCAATGATCCCGTTTCTTAGTTTTAATCATGATATCTGTCATGCCGGCCTGCGAAATGCTGGATATCGAGGTAACAAACATAGAATACAGTTGAGAATCAAAGTTGGATTGAGAATTTTGAAATCGTTTAATAAGACAATGGGAAACTTGTCAAATTCTGTGATTTTATTTCGTGTTTCGTAATTAACTAGGCTGTAACGTAGCTTTAGGCAAGATATTTGGAGGCTATAATCTCTTGGCGTTCGTCGTTATTTTAACTGCACTGTACAGTTCATCAACTGTTATCATTTGACCAAGTTACGATTAATAAATGGTATAAGCAATTTCTTGTTAAATATAAGAAGTGTAGTAACTAACAGCGAGCTGTACTAGGAGATTGAACGCGAGGTGTAGCCACCCCGCATGCACTACGCTGTAGGTAAGGAAACGCCAGAGTTCGCGTCGCCGATCTGGTCGGTAGACGAGTGGTGAGTCGACAGGCACCGGTCCAGCCGCTGCCGCCACTCCACCGGAACCCCACGCGTACCACGCGAAAACTCCCAACTGAGGAACAGAACAGACAGCCTAAATTAAAGGTCCCCAAACTTTTTTCTCTTGTGGAACACTTGTCATGTTTTTGGACTATATGTGGTCTACACACTTGCTTATATGATATCGATTTATTTGCAAACTCCCCAATTTCGAGAGGTAGTTTTATTATCGATGTCTTCATATTTTAGTTAAAGTATTACTTAAGTTGACAGTATGTGTGTATATATCATTTTGTTTATTGAAGCTTGGAACGATGCGCCCTTTTCGAAACCTTTCGACAATAAAGGGATGACTATCTAATCTTTATTTCTTGCGTTAAAACTGTACTGGTCGCTTAGTCGCAACCGAGTTTATCTGAACGTACATTACATTTTCAAGGATGTATAAGGTATTGGAAGGGTAATTAACGTTAGAAACTAAATAAGAAGGAATGTCACTACATAGTGTGCCAATAATATCAATTTATTCGATTTCATAACAGTAACAACGGCAGTAACTGAACACGATATAAATGTTTCGAGGCGAACGTACGTATATCATTGTTGTCATCACTTTCTACGTGTATCTAGTACCGCTTGAATCCCCGCTCCAGTTGTTGCGGTTAATTAAAATTTGTAATAGCGGATTTCACATCCGTGCAAACAGGCGGTTTACGTGAATCATAACAATCGGACGAGTATCCGACACGAGCGCATCGCGACCGTTGATTCACTTGCAGACGCGTGTATCAAGACCGCACCGCCGCGCCGCATCTAAGGCGGCGCATGTGCCGCATTCAAAACATCGGCTTTCCTATTAACGGTTTTCCCCTTCATGAATAATTCACTAAAACGTCAATGGTTACGTTAATTGTTTACTGGTTAAACTAAGTGAAACTAGAATAATTTAATATCAAGGACATTATGTACGGTATTTCAAACGGATTTTGTAACGAAATATGCTTTTGAAACAATATACGCGGATCTAAATCGTGTCATATATGCGGATATGTCGGCGTAATTGGACAATCATGGCCAGATTAATACGACGATGCAGTGATATAATTTATTCTGCGTGTCGATAAATTATTGCCGTAAAACGTATAGTTACAATTATAAAATTAGTATTGCATACATTTAAAATTCGTAGAGTATTCTAATTAGAATAGGGATTTTAAAACGTTTTGGATCTTGCAGGAAAAAATCTTTAGTTACCTAGTAGATGTTTACTACAAAGATGTTTTGTATTTCACGGTATTGAATTTTCGTAAAAACTTTAATATTGTATGTAATTTTGAACGAGACATTGATTATGTATGCTACAGTCAAATTAATAATTATTCTGTAATAGTAATTAACAAATAATCAATTATCAACAAACGCTACAACACACTTTTATCTTAAATTGGGTTAAATAATATTTTTTATGTTAGCAGTGTTATTGCTCGATATTTTTCTACAACAGTCTCAAGTTATCCATCTTTATACTGTAACAAATCGACGTGTTTCCAGTCCCTGTATAGTCTTATAGATAAATTAATATAAAACAATAAGATTTTTACCTCCAATAACGTAACGCAGATGATGAATAGCGGCGGCGGACAGCAAGTGTACCTCTCCTGGTAGTACTTGCGATCTCGCTCTTCCGGGAGCATCTCCATAGCTACTAGATGTACCATTCTGTAAACGGAGAATATCTATAAGAAAGAATGCTGGGAATTTAATACATTTTCTTACTAATTTAATGTCTATGTCAAGTGCGTGTAATATATGAGGATATAGCAGAAAAATCATCATGCGGTAGTTCATGATTCTCCACATTTGGTAAATCTTTAAGGTTTAATAAATATCTTTGATTTTTGTATGTATATTAATAACCTTTCTGTGTCTGTGTTTTTCGCTCTAGTCGAGGTTAAAAAATATACCATTTTTTTCTGTATAGCACTAGACATATGTAATAAACAAGCGCCGACTTTCACCGTATTATTGGCCTGTACAAAAGCAATTTATGTATAATTTTATTATTATATATATCGAAGCACATGTCATTGTGTGACACGACAACTAAACATAAAAAAACTTCTTGCAAACAACACTTGATACTTCTCGGTTTTTATTACATAGTATAAAAATGTATAATTGTTTTATATTATAATTTCAATGTATAGTCCCATTCGTTTGTTACATTTTACTAGAATTTAGGAGCCGAAAAAGATAAAGGATATTTTTGTTTTTTTCCGGGAAAATGACAAACGTCAGATGTAATGATGCTAAACTTTTTTAAAACAATTTATATATTTCTTTGAAGTTATACTTCTTTTGGCGCGTTAGGGAAAAATGATGAGAGTAAATTTTTACGATGCGCGTGCACACCGTCACGAAATACCGACACCCTGAAGTTTGCTATAGTTAAGTTTTTCTATTGTTAATGTCGTTTTACATCATAGAAAAAGGCGAAAGATAAAATTTTTGAAAAGCTTTTTATCTTGTTACGCCAAAGTACACACACACACTTTTTTATATCACTGGAATCAAACGGACTGGTGGGTCATCTGATTTTAAGTGATCACCACCGTACAGCGACAATTGCAACACCAGGGGAGTCTTGGTCAGGGGAGAGGGGGAGTAAGGGAAGGGGAAAGGACGGTGGTGGGCCTGCGGCGCTCTCGCTGAACCGAACGAAACGCAACAATGCAAGCACTGTTACTTCACGTCGGTTTTCTGTATGTCGGGTGGTAGTATCCCGGGCGAGCCGACCTTTTTTTTTTTTCTCGAACTGACTACGCTATTGACCCGGCAGGGTCTTCACAGCTTCACCGGACTAGCGGGCGAGCCGACCCATTCATGCTGAAACTAGTAATAGCTTCAGCGTAGCTCTACCACCTATTAAATTGTATTTATTATATATTTTAAATTGTATCCTCTTTTTCGCGTGCATTCGTATACACCTTGATCTAATTAGTTTCAATTAGCAATGAAACTAATTATTAGTTTCATGCAATTCTTTGTGATTAATCTATATATTTCAAACGTTATATTATGTACTTTTATGTAAAGTTTTAAAACAAATCGATAATAACATTACTGCGTAATATGTTCTACCGTATGACCCTAAAACGGGCCGAGATTTATTTAATCCATGTTCAGATTTATTTATGACAAATAAATATATTATGCTCCTATTAATTTTACCTCACTGTGTGGGAAATCTATCTCACAATTCAACATTCATGGATTATCTAACACAAATCAGTCCCGAAGAAGGCCGACTATCAATTCAGAACTTGTTATGTTTTGATCAATTATTTACAGATGACCAAGTATAAATATGAACTGTATAGGTAAACACATTTTCTATCTTCATAATTCTAGTCAGACCTACCTCTTGACTACTGGAACGGTCTGTTATGTCAAGCTCTTTAAATTGTAAATGAATAGAAGTTTTTTTTTTATGGCATGAGTGGCAAACGAACAGATGGGTCACTTGCTGTTGAGTGATCACCATCGTCCATGGACACTGACAACACCAGAGGAGTTGCAAGTGCGTTGCCACTCTTTGAGGGAAGGGTTAGGTGAGGGAGAGGGAAAGGCGATAGGAAAGGGGAGGGCAGGTGGGCCTCCGGCGCTCTCACTGACCGAACGAAACGCAACAATGCAAGCACTGTTACTTCACGTCGGTTTTCTATGGGAGGATGGTACTACCCCGGACGAGCATACCCATTCATGCCATTCATGCTGAAACCAGTAATAGTTTCAGCGTAGCTCTACTACCATTAAAATGTATTATTCGTTTGTGGTTGAAAGAACGACGATTAGAGTAATATATTCTGAATAGGCTGTTATTAGGATTACTGTGTAAGAGTAATTACCTGGCGAATAGAGTCGGATCCTCTAGAAGTAAACGGAAGTCGTTCTCGGAGCTTACTTCACGATCTCTATGGTGCACCGCGCAACTATAGCTGCGCGTGCGTTTCCCGCTCATCTGTGAAAAAATTTACAACTTATTATTAAATATTTGAAGAAAAAACAGGGTTTTGTTATCTTTTCAAGATAACGTTTTATTTCAATGTTTGATATATAGTAAAAAATACTAACACGAGACAGAAATATAAATTAACACCCATAAATTTCTAGATTTTGTACTGTTACCGAAACATAAATAAAATAATGTAATATATAAGGTTAAAAAAATTATATATTTATGTTAACGAGTGCAGGACCAGTGGTCGAACTTCGAACGTTAAGAAAAAATAAAAGTGTGTGTGTACTTATGTACATACAATTATGTACATGTACAAGTTATACTTCTCTGGCGTAACAAGATAAAAATCTTTTCAAAAATTTTATCTTCCGCCTTATTCTACGTTTGTAGAAAAACGACACTAACAATAGAAAAAATAGACTATAGCTAACTTCAGGGTGTCGGTTTTTCGTGACGGTGTGCGCGCGCATCGTAATAACTTCAGGATGTCGGATTTTCGTGATGGTGTACGCGCGCATCCTAAAAATTTACTCTCATCATTTTTCCCTAACGCGCCAAAAGAAGTATAACTTCAAAAAGATTTCCATTATTTATTTATAACAATAAAAGTCGTTGACAGGTACGAAAGAAAAAAAAGAATGAAGAAAATCGGATGAGAACCAGAGGAAGGAGATTACCTTAATTGTTCTCCCACTGCCGATTTATATATGTATAGATGTTTCCTATAAATATTATAAACTCGGCCTTAATTTTTAGTAAAAGATAAATACATAATTTAAAAGTAAGTATACATATAGAACAAAAATAAAATAACCGGACTAATTTTCTACATAATTCAGAATTAAAAGCGCTCGCATTCATTATAGTAATAAAAATAGTGGCACAGTCTGGAATTAACTTTATAATAATGTACGTAGGTAGGGTAGAGAAGTTTGTAAGGGTGTATTTATGTATATCGTGTCGCGCCGACAATTGGCTTGAGTCCAACATTTATCGACCCCGCTACCGCACTGCTTTGTCGAACTCCGACCGCGACGCGACACGACGCCTTTCAAATTCATATTAGAAATTTGAGATGATTAAACCAAAAAGTAGAGCATATTGCATGTATAACTTACAGTTATAGTCACGAATAGGTTATTATATATTTTAACCCTTTCTACTCAACTATAAAAGCTATAGCAAAATATCGATCTTAATAAGAATAATTTTGGAGTACTTATTACCTAACTATATATATATAAATAAGAATGGTAGGTTTGATCGGTCACCATGGAAGTTGACATAAATATCTATGTATACTTCTTATGGGAAAGGTTACTTATGTGACGCTAACAGGTAACTGACGCTAAGGCTGTATTTTACTATTATATTATAAACTAGCGTTTGCTTGCGGCTTGTTCGCTTTAATATAGGTTTGATCTATCGCTCCGGAGTACTTTTTTCCTGAACGAAATGTACATTATATTCGTTTCTGTACCTCTCACAATGTACGTACAATTTCATATTTTTATTTAAGAAAGTGCAACGAACAAACTCAGATACACATTTACTTAAAATATTAGTCAACGTGTATATTAAAACTATATTATGTTGATGCAGTATCATACATACAATTACATTGGTATTCCTTCAGTGAATATGGACATAATGCTAAACCTTACTAAAGTATTATCTTAAGAAATTTTTAAAGGAGACTACAGTGTAAACTCTTTGTAACGTCGTTCGTTATAACGAAAAACTTTCTATAACGTAGAAACTAGTTCAATTTGGTTCGTTTACCACAAGATCATTAATTTTTTCTCTTCCGTCCACAGCACGAAAACTCTTTACAACGAAAAAAAAGGCTCGGTCCTTTGAAACTCCTTTCAAAGAGTTTACACTATATATTTGAGCATAAATCAGAAGTTGGACATTGAAGATGGTATGTGAAGTCTCCCAATGGTTAGGCAAGTCAATATGGAAGCACGGGTGGGCGTCATAATGTGTCGGTGAACGACTGGTCGCGATACTGAGGAACCGCATTGTCTCCGCAGTCGTTCAACTCCGTTTCCCACGAGACTGCGAAATGCCCAATGCCAAAACACAAATAGCGTAGACGCGTCGCAGACACAGCTAAATCTCTCCCGGCAACAACGTCCGGGTTAATTTAGACGACAGTGCATGTAACATTGGCGACGCTCATTGTCATGGTATCGCCAGCTATTAACGTCCCCAAGCTATTGTAATCGACCGTAAAATAAGTTATTTAAATATTGAAAAAAAAAACCTTATTTACCTTAGTAGGTATTATTTCGTATTTTAGATTTACGCAACACGGTATGATCACGTCCGTGATTTATTTTTCCACGAGTAATATTAGAAGTTTGATAATTTCCCGGTTGCTTATCCGATTTAAACCACTATAGGTCAGTTTTTTACATTAAATGCATTTAATCTATCGGTGACTTGTAGTTATTATTACCGTTATAGAATATATTTTGAACATTTTAAGGTTATTATTTTATTTTTACTAATGGTTGGAATTTTACCATAATTTATTCATTTTCAATTTCAATGTTATTGAGGTTACTTTGACAAGGAGTGTACAAATATTGCTGATTGGTAGTTACCAAGGATCGAGTAAACGTGACGAATAAAGATTTATAAATGAAGGTTTCGATTCGTTGATGGTATGGAAAGAAACGAACCGTTTCCAATTTTTTTATAGATAATACTGAAACTAAACCAGAAAAAAATTTAGAAAATCGGTAAACAAACAGAGGAGAAGTAACTGATCGAATTGTTCATCTATTTACACCTATAAATGATGGTCGACTTGATGTAAATACTGAAAGATGAAATTCTTCAATGTAGATTGATATATCTGCGGTTGATAAGCCTCAAAATCCTTTGACCTTTCATCATAATAATTATTGGCACGCCTAGTATTTTATCATAAGGATGGTTTTTACACTATCTATTTCATTATAAATTGCCACTAGGTTCGCTGTAACACATCAACTTTAGTACAGTTTAACCGATCGCCACCATAATGGTATGAGTAGAGTACGGAGAGAACTAACACATTTGGCTATAACTTGACGATTTATTACAACAGCTCTAAGATATATCACCACACATCGTAAATTTTCTTGATTCCTACGCGTGTAATTACTAAGCTACTGAACCAATTTGAATATAATTTTCAGATTTATAATTTAAAAAGATCCTGAACGTGAGGACTTAAGTACATTTGCCTGTCTCTATAGGGGCTAATAGAAATATAATGAATAATTAATGAAAATGTGTTGAAAGATCAAAATTCAGCAATGAATTTTTTTTCGATCCGATTACGCAATTGACCTAGCAAGAGCTTAACAGCTTCACCGGACTACTAAGGCGAGCGCTTAAGGCATTCAGCCAATTTTATTTGACAACTAGCTCAAGGGTGCACGGCACACCTCGGCTTGGGCTGTTGCCTGATACATGCAATTCGCGACCTATCTGAGCTAAGCTACGCTAACTATACATACATATATGAGTTGTTGAAACATATATGTGTACCAAGCATATATATGTACATACCTCAACCGATCTTATATATAATTCGTATCGGATAATTTTCTAAACTATTTTAGTTTGATAAGGGAAAAAATAAAACCCTTCCACATGCGTGTGTAAGATTTTGTATCACTGTATCGCGCAAGCAGTGCACTCAAGGGCTCCACGCCGAGGGAACGGACCTAGGCTTGGGCCGCTGCCGAAGGGGGCCTAACCTGGTTCTATAAAATTATTTTACGTAAACGAAGTTGCGGGCGCCAACTATTTAAGGAACATGTTTTGCTATCATTAGCTATGTACTAATTACATATCACTATAATAAAACTGTAGAAACAATGAAAATATTTGCCAAAAACTGATTGCGTGTGTAACGTAAGAAGTGTGATAGAAAAACAGTAAAACTATTTTTTTAATAATTTGCTTTAAAAAGCTAAACTATTAGACAGATGTTCATGAAACTCAGTGCTAGTTACTTCTTGTATCGTCAGCCCTATGTAGTACCTCTGTACCTTTTTATTGAAATAAAAATTGTACCTTCAATACCTTTAATATCAATGTTTTCTTTTTGCTCTTTTTGGGCGAACTTTTTATCAACTCAGCCGTATGGCAACAAGTTCAAGGGCGCTAAAGTGGCCGAACGTAGGCTTGGGCTGTTGCTTTGAACACAACATCGCAAATGGATCTATATAAGCTGACCAATCTAGCTAAATTAATCCTATACATCATATGTACCTGCATGCGTGCCTCATGAACGCGTAAATATATTTCGAATCTGGAAATTTGGCTAAAACTAACCAAAATGGAAAAATAAGGGAAAACAAATTAAAACCATTTCACTGTATGTGAAGCTATTGTGTGCATGTGCATATGTGTGGAGTGTAGTGTCACTGTATCGCGCTAGCATTAAAATATATTTTTGTATTAATACGTATTATCATAGAAGAATTACGCAGATCATAAGTGCGAAGCAAAACCGAGCGACAGCGCCTCACCGAGCGTCGCGTCAGTGGGCGCAGTGGGGCGACGCGACGCGGTGTGGAGTGGCGTTGTGGCGTGGGCCGCGTGACTCACGCCGACATCCGACACGTCCGATACGTATCCGGAACCACTAACTAGGCACTATTGCCATTGCCCGTCAACGAGCACACGAGCCTTTACGACACACAGCACATTTCAATATACATTAATGATTTATTATTGTGAATGTATCATACATCACCAAGGGAATAATGGAGTTGTCTTTGCAGTCCATATAATACGATATTAAATTTTCTGCTATACGCTCTGTGGTAGTGATTTTGGATTCAAATTCAACTGTGGGCTTTTATTGAAGGAAAACATTAAGATCCAACATTGGATTTTTGATTCGTTATTTTTTAGATGCCTGTCTATCTTACTACCTTCATTTGCCAATCACGTTTCGACGTGTTCTGGCAGAAAAAGATAAAGTCTAGGTAACCTATAACAAAATTGGAACCACATTTTCTACAAAACTGATATTGCTCAGGATAATATTATCATAGTCGTTATAATTGATTTATACAATTGTTTAAAAAAATTATAAGTTAATGTAGGCGAATTTATGCGTATTATGTCCGACGGTGACTTATGAACACCTACGCGCTCTAACATCGGTATAGCTTTATGAATGGAAGCATAATTGATTTCCTTTATAGTTCATTCATTTGTATTCTTCATATAGACCTTATAAATATTAATAATCACATGACTTGAATATATAACGAATCCCACTTGAATTTGGATTTCTTGATACTAAGAAGACTTTCGATAACTTATATTTATCATTATACAATTTCAATCTTATTTAAATCGATAATGTGTATGGCTTAATTCAGTACATTAAAATGAGTTATCAATTAGTTCGGCCTTGCGTGGAGTATTGTTCGCACCTCTGGGACGGTTCCGCCAAATACCTACTAGATACCCTGGACAGGTTGCAGAGACGGGCTGTCCGCATTGTTAATGATTCAGACATTACACAATTTATAGAGCCGCTTCAGTTGCGCAGAGACATTGCCTCATATGAAGGCGTTAAAATGTATAATTTCATACGTAATTATATATAAACACAAGCACGCACTGCATACAATTTTATTTTACGTTATATAAATACATTATTATAAGCAAAAAAATTGTGTTCTTAAATAATAATTTTTAAATTTATTGATACCGTCTGATTTGGTTAAAAATATATAGTCAATTAGTCCGGCATTTTTATCAAGCGATAGAATCTGAGTGCTTTTGTCAAAAATAATGACATTTTCTAGTGAGTGTCCTAGTTAACGATTGCCTTTTATATAAATCTGGTATATTAATGTTTCATTTGGTTATAGTAGAATGATGTGCCCGGCACGTGAACTCTGGGAGCGTTCCCACGCACCCACCTCCGCACCATTATGTTCTAATCTCTTGTGTATAGTCTCTCCATTATTACAAAGCGCCGAGAAAGTACACTTAACGTTTTGCAAGCGAGAAGAAAAGATACCTATTTGTATAATATGTAATTAGGTTTTACATTGCTATATTTACCTATTAAATTGCTGATTTGTACAAAAAACTTTGAACCAATTTTATTTCAATTTTACCAACCAATTTCATTCTAACTCGTCCATACTTTCTATAGGTATTTGCCAACGTAGTGACCACTTATTAATGTCGCTTTTGTGGAACGGTTAGTCACATATTCTTGCGTAGTATTTTGTACTAACTCTTGGACAACTTATTTTGTCTTTCAGAATTGAATTTGATGTAGTGCGAAATCTGGAAAGAGTTGAAGTCACTTGGCACATGGTTATGAATACATTAGATAAGTGAAAATATCCAATTCTATTCTTATTACTTTGATAGTATATAGACGGCTGTGAAGTGTTGGTCTGCATGTTGAGGGAACAAGAGATTGACAAAAGCTGGTTAGTTACAAGCTACTCTATCTTTACGCTCAATACTTCACAGTACGTTGTCTTTAACGGTTTAGTAACTGTCGTGTCTAAAGATAAGGAATACAATGAATCAAACCGTCACTAGACTACCAAATAGTTATAATTATATTCTAGGAGTAAGTTTTCTCTTAGGAATTTACCTAGTTGCTAAAGTGCTAAATCAGAATCCATTCAACACGATGAGCGCTTAAGATTGTTGCAAAAATCTGTTCCTCATCGCAAGTAATAACAGGTTTCTAAAAATTCTTAGTGTCTGCAATTTTTGAAGAACGCAGGTCGTGTATAGCCACGTGCGTCGCGCTAACTACATTGTAGTAATTTTGGCACCTATTTGTCATCGATAATTTAATGTAACTAGAACAATATCGTTTTGATGCAAAGTCGAAAACTGCTGTTCATTTAGCTGTATACTTAGAATTGTGTCGTTGCATTTCAAAAAGAGCTAAATCCAATTTTAGTTGTTCCACATATTCAATGTTATTTTTCAAGATTTTCAAACTGTGTACCTACATGTAAAATATGAAGAACATGAGATGTAAACTAAAAATTATATGAACGGCAAGATTTGAACTTTTGTACTGAGTGTATAAAAAATGGAAATCTTAAAAACATTAAATATGTTATATGAACGTTTCAAATTGGATTTAGCTTATTTTTAGATGCAACGACACGATTATCAACATGTACAGTAGTAGTATTTAGTTCATTGGTAGATGTTGGAATGTTCCATGGGTTATTATCCAACCCTAATAGTATTGGAGCACTTAATTTATTTAAGATGGTGAGTCGCCATTAATGACGCCCTAGTAGTTTATTTTAGTTTTAATAATCTGTTTTACTTAAGATATTAAACCTGTAAATTAAGTTAAGGTTACTATGGAGCTGATATATTAGAAAAAAGCTCCTAAATAAATTAAAAGAAAAAAAAAGTTCATTGGTATGAACTGTAATCTCTGGGTGACCAACGTTATCTTCATACGTATTTTTTTGGCAATAGAAGCGTTAAAACCAAAAAATTTCGTGTTAAAAAACATACTGTTAACGAAGAAATAACTAAAGTGGTAAACCTAATTCGATAATTGTAAAATAACATTTATTTAAGCTCTGTTATAAAAAAAAGGCAGTGTTACAAGACGGCAAATACTTATTCTCTTTAATGGCTACAAATACGTTATATATCACTTTTATTATTTCAAATGGTATATCGTTTCTTAATGACTTAATGTATCTTCGTCGCAAATAATTAGTAGGTACCAAAACTTCAAAGATTATTTATGCGAATTTGTTGTATAAA
Source organism: Antheraea pernyi (assembly GCA_015888305.1). Classification (NCBI taxonomy): domain Eukaryota; kingdom Metazoa; phylum Arthropoda; class Insecta; order Lepidoptera; family Saturniidae; genus Antheraea; species Antheraea pernyi. The sequence goes on from MU159687.1 coordinate 138,529, forward strand.
ATAAAATTGTAAATAGTCTTTTAAAAGTTACAAGTGATTTGATTGGTGCATAGTGACTTTTACCGCAATGTCGGTTCGGTGGCGGTGCACACCGGTGATTTCCTGCCGGAACATCCGGTTGTTGTCGGCTTTTAGTAAACTCGTTCACTATAATAATGGTTATCACGATTCAAAGTATCTACATTGATCCGGCACACGTATCCATGTAATTTGTATTCACTACGGTACAAATCGAAATTATGTATAATAAAAATCCACAGCTTGTGTCAATAACTGAAGGCACTCATTTATATTTAAAACTAACTCTTGCTCGCGTCTTCGTTCGTATTTACGTAGATTTGATCTATCCTTCGGGAACAAGACATTTATTTTAGAGATGAAAACTTTTCTATCTCTAATAACTTGTACGCAAAATTTCACGATGATCGGTCGAGTAGTTGAGGCGTAAATGCGTAACATATAAACAAACTAATATTCGAATTTATAATATTAGTTAGGATTACATTCCTTGCTCATTGTCGCTGGTTTTAGCTGTTCGTGATATAGGTAAGCTACATCACTCTATAAATTAACGAATATGACAATATAAAAAAGTATAAGAGACAAGACGTATTCGTCGTCTTTTTATTAATAAAACCAAAGTTTTCCTGTCAGAACAAGTTGTTACACGTTGGTAATAACTGCTTATTATGTTTCTAGTAGTACCTCTTTTAACATTTACTGGAATCATTTCTCATATTATGTGATCAAGTATTACTATTTCCTTATTTTACGGGGCAATATAATCTGATGAAAGCCAAAGAACACCCGGGATTGTTTTTCCATAATTACAAGCGCTACTCTTTCAACAATTTTACAAATAAATTTAATAGATGCCAGACAAAAAGGAAAACATTCATTAAATGTAATGGGATCGTTTGTAAATTATAGTCCAAATTAAACAGAGTAAGACAATGTCAACTAACAACCAGGTAACATATTGCATAATAATTACAAATTACCACATATAACATATCTGGTAAACCCAGTCAACTATGTAGATTAGTGATGAAATCCTGCAGACAATGAGTCAGAAATTATTAATGTATGTATTGATTGGCTTGCATAATAGTAATCGCAGCAGAAGATAATAATTTTATTGTAACACTATTAAATAAATTTAGTACTATTTCAACGACAGTGCATTAGGGTCATAAATAAATGGACTAGGATTTATTAGCTTAATATTTGTCTTTTAATTTGCAAATAAAAGCGTAAGTTTAACTTTTTTTAAATATTAGGATGGAGATATTTGATCTTTGAACAAATGAGTCTAATTATGTTATTAACTAGCTATATACAATAGCTCTGAAAAATTGGCTCTTTAAAATCATTAAACCACGTTTTATATGCTTAAGGAACTTTATTTCAATCAAGCATGTATTTTGTAATGATATGGAACAAATTAATCGAGAGGAAACCGAAAAGCCACCTTTCCAGAAAACTTGGCTAGGATTATAATTGACAAGGAGACATGAAAGCAAGAGACAGATAGCCTTTAAAAGAGTGGGCATTTTGCAACAGAGATTTTAGTCTATTCTCAGTAGGGCAATATTTCAAAACGTTCATGTGGACCTTATTGAGATCAAGAGATCTGATAATTAATCGGTGGTTTTCTCCATCTATTCATTCACGTCAAAGACATCCACTATTGAACATATTTTGGGCTACTTAAATAAGACATTCTATATTTTTTTGGTTATAAACATTTTTTGTCTACTATTTATTGATTTATTTAGGTTACATTAATCATTATATGTATTTCTTTTGTGGCACCAATTCGCAATATTCAGATTACAAAGACGGAATCAGATTTATATGCGTCTATAAAGTGAATTAAAAAAAAAAATGAAAAACATAATCGAATACAGATTTGTGTATCTAGTTGAAATAATGGTTACTCGGAATCACCTTAGGCAAGGACATTTTATTATATGTATTGATTGCCGTTGTTCCTCTTAAGGTATGTTTGGAGGATTGTTTTAATTGTATTAATCACATTCAATTATTTTCCTTATTAATTATACTGCCTTTGATTTGGTAAAATAATTGACTTAATACTCAAAACTGCAACTAAATTGCATACAACTGAATTGCACTAAATAAATTAGCGAACCCTATTCAGTTTAATATTTTATTAATTTTCCTAAATGCTTCTAGATTAGGTTATTTATTTTTTGGATTCAATTGGCCCCTTCACATTTTCTTTGAAAGCCCAACGAAGCGCGAGATAATAGTTAGTTAATACAGAAAACTATAATTTATTTTTGAAGAATACTTGACAACAATACTTAGGCATATGTATTAAAATTACTTAAATATAAATGTACTATACTTTTTTATAATAATAATGTTGTAATTAATTAAGTACATATTTACTGCGCATATGTACTAGAACTTAAAATAGAATAAGTATGTGTAATCTATTTTTGAAATACGTATAATACTTACAATTAAATAGATTAAGGTTTATATCATCCTATGATTTACTATTTTTATATTTTAGATACGCATTTCAATTTAATTATGTTTATCAAAATCAAAATAACTTAAATCATAAACTTAAGATTATTAAATACAGAACAAGTGTCATATTTTTAACACTATTTTGAAATTAATTAATATACAGATCACTCGATAATTTATCGTCGGTTATCTAAATACTGATTGTGGAATAATTTTCAATTCTATATTCTCGCAACCCCATGTCAAGTGTCAAATATTTCATAGAAGTTAAAAAATTATATTACGCAAAAATATTATTAAAAAACATGTATCAATTAACATTAGAATAAACATGAAATAATCCAATAATCACAGAAATTATTTAAAATCACGAAGACAAAATTTCATTGACACTTAATGTTGGTTTGTTTACAGAAAACATAACCTCTTCATTGATTAGAAATAAAAGTAATTCGAATTTTAAAATGAAGGAAGTACATCGTAAATTATACAAAAACAGATAAATATTTCAACTTACCCATTGTATTTGGAAAAAATAATATTATTTATTCACCACTAAAGAAAAATTAGTCCTTGAATTGTGCTTATTTATAAACAACACTCGATAAGTCACCGTGTTTAGTTTAAGCGAGGTAGATGGTTACAATTTGTTAATCGTTTGTGAAGACGCGAAAACGATCAGCTGTCCACAGAGCACGTATCGACACACTCTCCACCCGCGAACGTCTCTCTCAGACTAACGCTCTGCTACGTTACGTTCTGTACCCGGCCGGCCGGCGGCGTGCGTCGGTGTGCGGTCAAATATCGTTTTCGACTTTTCGTCGAGACGTCTGATGAAAAGACATTTTTTACTACTATGACAGTGGTTGCGTTCTTCTTTGTTGAGGGGTTGGTTCCGTTTCCGATTAAAGTAGTGTATACTCTATTTGTGGGTTTTTCTTCTCATTGCACGTAAACATAGCTTGAACTATAAATATCTTTAATTTAACAAGCTTTTTACTTAGAAGTGTGAGAGTAATATTCATTTACAGAACGTATATCTATACTAATATATAAAGCTGAAGAGTTTGTTTGTTTGTTTGGTTGAACGCGATAATCTCAGGAACTACCAGTCAGAATCGAGAAAACCCGGTTTTAGATAGCTCTTTTATCGAGGAAGGCTTTAGGCTATATACCATCACGCTAAGACCTATAGGAGCGGAGCACTAATGAAGAATGTTTCATAATCGGGCACTTTTTTCCTTATAAGAGATTTCGTTAGCGTTAGTATTATATACGTTGCCATGGTAACGTGGTAAGTTCTATTGCAAACATTTTCTAAGTTTATTTTGTTTTCCTATTCAAAAACTTTATTCTACTTTAGTTTTATTTCCAATTTTTTATTTGTAATGTATTACGTATTATAAAAATAAAGTTTGTGTATGTACAATTAAAATAACAACTTTTTCATGAACGGATATGGCTACAAATGACGCAAATTTTTTTTTATACTTTGTCCGTATCATTATATTTTGTCTGTTTGTTTGTTCCGGGTAATCTCCAAAACGGCTGGACCTATTTTAACGGGAATTTTACTGGCAGATAGCCGAAATTATAGCGGTTGACATGTTCTATTTTATTTGTCCGCGGCTTCGTCCGCGATGCTATTTCCAAAATGGTTGGACCGATTAACACGGGGTATTCACTGGTAGATAGCAGACCCATAAAAAGTAATTTAGGTTTTTTATTCGCCTTCGGTTGCAACGGAATACCCGTAATGCTTGAACTGATTTTCATGGGACTTTCACTGACAGATAACTTACCTTATTAGAGGTAACTTAGACTATTTTATTATTCAAGACTTCGTCCGCAATATCGTGCTATCTCCTAATCGGTTGGACCGACTTTCACGGGACTTTTACGGGCAGATAACTAGCGGGCTCGGAAGACGTTGTCCCGCCCAAATAATAAAAGAAAACCTTGACTAATTATACCTAAACCTTCCCCATGCATCATTCTATCTACTGGTGAAAACGGCATGAAAATCCCATCTGTAGTTTTTGACTTTATCGCAAACAGATAAACAAACAGATCAGAGGACTTCGTTTTTAACCGACTTCAAAAAAGGAGGAGGTTACTATGTTCGGTTGTATGAATGGTTGTATTGATCAAAAATATGTTAAAACCGCGTGAGACGTGTGTTTTACTGGACTCCAAGAATAAATATACATAATTGGAAGTCATATATTTGTATGTAATATGAATTATATCATCTTTTTGGTCAATTTGACGGCTATATTGTTTTATTTACCGCATTTGCTGCTACATAACTAGTGATTATAGCAACGTATAAGAATAACTTAAGGTTATCGACAATATGGACATATTATATCTATATATTAAAACATTTAAGATACATTGTTCGATAATGTATAGCTTAAAATTTTCATTACTTTCTTATATAGTTTTAGTGAACACTGAGTGGGGTATATAGTAGGATGAAGTTCCAGGTATGTTGCTGATGATAAATCCCATCCCATTCGATATACTATTAGTATTCATATATCTAATGTACACGTTACATGTTTCAGTACATGGCGTACGTGTCGTAGTTACAAATGTTTTTTGAAAAATCATTTCTGTAATGTACAATACTCACAATTTTACATTTCTTTAATACATTTTTTTAATACATTTTTAAAAAGCGCGTGCGGAGCCGCGGGTTGCATCGAGTTTAATATAAAGTTATTAGAGTTTAAAAATTACGATTTTCTAGGCACTACAAAAGACTGAAGATATTTTATAAGCAAAGCATTTTATTCTATTTTTCTTATGTTTTCTTTATAGTAGATATAATATATTTCCTAAGATAATAAACAAGAAAATAAACGAATTTGCGGGTATTAGCTAGATATATGGTATGGTAACTATAATATCCTTTGGAGTATCGTATATTGTTAAATTTTGTTGCCGTATTTGTTTGTACTCAGGTATGGTACATGGTACACCAGCAATGGTCTGATGCCAATCCAGGATGCTCACCTTCTTCTCTGATCTATTTACCATCAGGTAATAAATGAGTCATATACTTTGCTGAGTAAAAATAAATAAGTACACAATAGCACCAGATGTGTCCAACAGTTCTCTTTAATACTTAATTACAAAAGGTCCCTTATCTTTCCCACGCGCTGTAATAATTTCATACAGTTAACATTGTTTGCTGAAGATAAGCTCTTTTTTCAATAATTGTACTAAATTATTTTTTTATGTATAGTGACTTTTATTGTCTTTACTTTTAGAATTCAGTGGGTGAAACATGTGTTTGTGATTATCGTAACACTTTTTAAAAATTTTCTGCCCTTGCTTTATAATTAAAAAAATAATAATTAAGTGAATATTTATTATGTTACATAGTAGTCTTTACATTTACTAATGGTACGGGACTAAGAGTAATCTCATTTCTATTGACAATCCGACTGAAATTACTTATCTGAAGTTTCTCTAGGATGTGTCGATAGATCTTATCAATTAAGGTAATTGGATGGTCACAAGCTTGTTGACTTTAGTTACATATATATAAATCCTAAGCAAACACCGATCCCTCGGTCCATGTTTACTAGATACTATACAACTTATATGCATATACATCTAGCAGATATAAAGTTAATAACATATACTGATGATTTATTTTGTAGGTACTACACGAAGTTCCATCATATCAATTTATTCCAGTAAAACAGGAACATTTAAATTCAAAAACTGAACTCTAAAACAAATCGATATCGTCATAATTGAATAGCGAACAGGAATATAGATTACACGGTCTAGAGACACTGATATATAGAATAAAATAAAATTGATAAGAATATATAAACACCACAGAGTTAATAACTTAAAATGCACACAAATACATATATACTAATACAATAAGCAATATGTAATAATGATTATTTCGTAAGTAGCACAATAAAATGTTTGTACATTATTAAATTTTTATATATCTGTTAAATGTACTGTGAAGTATAATGTAACAAATTAATTAATAAATATACGCTAATGAGTTTTTGACGAGTTATGTATATAAAATATATTGTGTGAAAAGATTCTTTTCCAACAGTGTTAAATAAATACTATTTCATTTTTAATAAAAAAAATTTTAAATTACTGATAATAAAATAGAACAAACAATTTTACAGTGAAATCGTGTCTGGTACTATCCAATAATAAGGTTATTATTACGTGATAAAATTTTCAGGATACAATATAAATATGTACAATAAAAATAAGACACAAAAAAACAAACAGATGTTTCGGCACATCTTTAATACCTGGCATAATGACATTTCACGCTTTATTAACTTTTTTTAGTTCGTCAACACATGGTCTATTACCGATATTAGCAACAATGGCAGGTGGACGCCAGGGGGCCGGATAAATAGCCTAATATTTATTCGCAAGATGGCGCGGACACGAATCGCGGTTTATTATAGGCGCCATTTGGAGAGGTGGCTTTCATAATGTGAATACTGGGACTGTGAACACGTAAACGTTAGGTAATGTGTAGGCGTTTTTATCATTAATTTTAAAGGTATAATAATATTATAATTTCCATATTTTTGACGATGACGATTTTCTTTACGATCTTCTTGTTACATAATAATAATATTTTAATGTTTCAAGTCAATGTGTACATAATTTACAGTAATATTGGTAATAGGTAATAGGTGAATAGCTTATATTGTGACAGGTGATTTCCCTATAAGAATGATTATTAGTAAATATATTAAAATTTATAAATACATACATACAAACATGAAAAGCAATTTCACATAATGTTAATAAAATTTTATTATTTTAAAAATTTTATTCTATTTTATTTTTGGCAACCAGTCTTCTAGTAGACTATTACTGCCATTGTCAAGTTTTTTTTTTCGTACTGACTACGCTATTGACCTATCAAGGTCTTAACAGCTTCACCGGACTACAGGGTGGCTATCTTGTTAGAACTTTCCTGTGTTTTTGTGACACGTCAGTATCCACGCGCCGTGGTATTATTTCCGATCCATTTTACTTGTGCACAATAACCCAACTATATTACGTAAAGCACCAACATTACACAATATAGAGCCAAATAACACAAGGTTATGGATAAAATATAAATACCACTACATATAATTCCAAGATCCCGCCAAAAATTCCCAAAATGTTATTTATATCTTATTTCGGTTCTTTGAAATATAAAACAATTCACAATTTAAAAAAAACTAATAATAGACAATTTACTAACATGTTCATCATAGTTCTGTATTGTTTTCTTTTATTATTGATGTTTTTAATTGTAACTAATAAGCATATTATATAAGTTAATAAGTACATAGTACAACGGTATAAAGTTCGCAAGCCCCGGTCGGGTCGAGTCGGGCCGCGTAACGACCGCAGCATATGGTGAGGCATGTTGTATTATCCTAAATTTGTTAATTTACTCAAAACAGCCAGTCATGCCGACTGATGCCTTGCACCTTGTTTCCCTATCGTTTTCTCTGCATTTAGTTTGCTTTTAGTTGAGACAAACCCAAGTTATCCACTGAAGGTTTCGAATTAATTTATGGTTAAAGATAAAAAATATATAGGTAAATTTTAAGATAGTACGTCAGTTCTTAATGAAATCTTTTTTACTTTTATTCGACAATTGATATTTATAGCAAAGCGTCATCCATATACGATGAAGTTTGTTGCAATTAAACTGTTTCTAAAAAATATTAGGATAATAAAAAGACAAAAAAATCAATCATTTCATCTCAGCATATGCTAAAGTGCTATAAGACACATTCAGCGCTGATTTTCGGCTGGAACTCGGCGCAAGTCGCGGTACGTAAGAAAGCAATTTCAATAAAAAAAAAACCGTTAAATATATGAGTTAGATAGAATACAACGTTTGAATATATAAAGGAATCATTACAGGTAAAATAATATATGTATACATACATGTTGTACATTTGTACATACAAATGCGATGATTAATAGGTAGGCGTCTACAAAATTAATTCTCAACGTATTTAACGCATTGGGGGAGTAAGTCATTTTATTGTTTAGGTTCGAACTGACTACGCTTTTGACCAAGCGAGGTCTTAACAGCTTCACCGGACTACTAAGGCGAGCGCTTAAGGCACTCAGCCGATTTTATTTGACAACTAGCTCAAGGGTGCACGGCACACTTCGGCTTGGGCTGTTGCCTGATACATGCAATTCGCGACCTATCTTTTTTTTTAACGTGGCGAAATCCCTTATGGATAAGCCACCCTCCCGGGGGAGAGGGTGGGTTATGTCCGACTCGCACGGACTAAAACCCCACGGTGTACCGTCCGACCGTATTGTTGGGGCGGCTAGGGATCGTTCTAGCATATCTACCTTGTAGAGCCGCCTCAACGGTCCGCCCGGCGGAAGGTGACCGCCGGGCTCCTACCTATAGAGAGACAGACTGGGTACACACCAGCTGCGTCCCCTCGTCCGTCGGACCTGAGGAGATGAGCCCATCCCCTCAGGTCCGGCTACGGTGGCAGGAGGAGTTGGGCAAAGCGCCGCCTCCTGATTCTATCTATTCATATAATAAGAATATATATCGTAACGTGTCTATACTTTCCAGATTTTTGTAAAAAAAATTATTGCAGGTGTATCGGAATAAGTATTCATTTCAATCATTTTTAGACATATCTGTCTATCTGTCTGTTTTGATTCAAGAAAATATTTCAGCATATCTTCGACTAAGGTTTAGTCTTTGTTTAATTAAAATCAGTTTGGTCTTATTAAAAGTTATTATAATATTAATGACAACGCGACTTAAGTACGAGAGAAAAGTAAATGAACTTAATACATTCAGATGACTTTTTTTTTTTTTTTTCGAACTGACTACGCTATTGACCAAGCAAGGTCTTAACAGCTTCACCGGACTACTAAGGCGAGCGCTTAAGGCACTCAGCCGATTTTATTTGACAACTAGCTCAAGGGTGCACGGCACACTTCGGCTTGGGCTGTTGCCTGATACATGCAATTCGCGACCTATCTTTTTTTTTTTTAGCGCTGGGAAATCCCTTATGCCGCAGGAGAGGGTGGGTTATGTCCGACTCGCACGGACTAAAACCCCACGGTGTACCGTCCGACCGTATTGTTGGGGCGGCAAGGGACCGTTCTAGCTAATCTACCTGGTAGAGCCGCCCCAATGGTCCGCCCGGCGGAAGGTGACTGCTGGGCTCGTACCTATAGAGAGACAGACTGGGTACACACCAGCTGCGTCCCCTCGTCCGTCGGACCTGAGGAGATGAGCCCATCCGCTCAGGTCCGGCTACGGTGGCAGGAGGAGTTGGGCAAAGCGCCGCCTCCTAATTCTATCTATTCATATAATAAGAATATAAATCGTAATGTGTCTATACTTTCCAGATTTTTGTAAAAAAAATTATTGCAGGTGTATCGGAATAAGTATTCATTTCAATCATTTTTAGACATATCTGTCTATCTGTCTGTTTTGATTCAAGAAAATATTTCAGCATATCTTCGACTAAGGTTTAGTCTTTGTTTAATTAAAATCAGTTTGGACTTATTAAAAGTTATTATAATTTTAATGACAACGCGACTTAAGTACGAGAGAAAATTAATGAACTTAATACATTCAGATGACTTATTAATCACTGTTGCTTACATAAAGTTCCACGCGGTCGAAGTCTCGGGCACATCTAGTTGTATATATATTTATTGACCTACCATATGCAATGTGGTTAGCGAAAGCGCAGGTGTTGAACAGCGGTCAATATTTAAAAAGGATAATATCAAGCACCGTCGTGTTAGACGGGGCAACCAGCCGGATTCATAATTTGGACAAATCGATTTAGACCGAGCGGCGCTTTTGTACCATGATTTAGTAGCTTACACAAATTGGGCTTCCACATCGATCCATGATCGATACACCACCTGTAAGCGCATGTAATATAAACCTTGATACGGGCAATTACAACGACCTGGAAAGTAAACGTTTCTAATTTAAGCTAATCCGATTATTCAAATTAGGGAGAATAATTCGAGAATACTCAATATTATTGCAATAATATTGTAACTGCCAGAGATAACTTGATGGTTGTGATTTCACGTAGTCTAGAATCAGGACAACGTGGTGTTGTGGTATACCGCACACGAGTGAATAATAAAATCGTGGAAACCCTATGACTAAAAATTCATCATAACATAGGTACCTATTTTAAATGCACTGCATTAAGTACGGCTTAAGTTTTGTGTATAGAAAATATCTAGATATTTTTATACAAATCAATCGTTTTTATTATCGTAGTGTAAATATGGATACTGCGATTTTATTCGTTAGTAACGTGTTCGTCTCTGGTAACTATAATCTCTACGTAAACAATAACCATCAAATAGTTTCTGAACGGTTCTAAACAGAAAATTTGATTAAACTTT
>MU159688.1:0-26285 GCA_015888305.1 Antheraea pernyi
ATTTTGAACGTTCCAGAATAATATTACATCCTATATTCTGAAACATTCATTAACACATTTGTTATATTGAGATTTTTTAATTCTATTTTTCACTTTTCTGCACAGCAGACTGTCTCCAAGTTGCAAGAACTGGGGTTGGAAGTTCTCCATCATCCACCCTACTCACTAGACCTTGCGCCTACAGACTACTACTTTTTCCAGAATTTGGATAACTCCTTGGCGGGAAAAAAATTCAATACCCGAGAGGCAGTACAAAATGCCTTTGAAGAATTTGTTGCCTCCCGTCCAGTTGGTTTATTTAAGAAGGGCATCAATAAACTGCCAGTGCATTGGCAAAGATGCATTGATTGCATGGGTGATGCCTTCGAATAATACAAATAAAAAATACATGAAAAAAATCGTTTCAATTTTTTCATACAAAACGGCAATTTCATATAAAATAATTAGACAAATAGGTTCATCAGCCGTTAGGAAGTGATTCGTTTACAGAAATTCGGTAGTTTTTGAAGTATAACTTCTTTGGCCGCGACTAGGAGGTAACTGGACGACAGTATGGCAATATGGCGTAACGTTGCTGTACTAACCGGTTAGATAATAATTAAATAATCAACAATGTAATCACTGTACTAAATTATTTTGTTTGAGCGACTTATACCTACTTCGTACTTCACAGTGATTATAATCCCGTTTATTTTATGTAATGTCAGTTTTTTTGGGGATAAACCCCGACTATCCGGCCCTCTATATGCCCAGCGGTCATTTGAAGACCTAATATATAGATACTTATTTTAATTATCTGTATTGATTATTATAGGCTATTGACATAATAGCCACACATACACAATTTTTGCCAGGATATTAGTCTATCATGTAGTCAGTTTTTATATTATATTCATAATCTTGTGTTACTTGATTCTATGTTTTGTAATATTGCTGGTGTTTTATGTATTATACTTACGATATTGTGCATAAGTGAAGTGGGTGGGAAGTAATACTACGGACCATGAATACTGAGATACCACAAAATCTCCATGCAAAGTTCTAACAAGGGGTCCACAATCTTGTTAGAACGTTGAAATTATCAAAACAAACTTGTAATATTATTATCTATCTATTATATTACTAGCGACAGGTCGGTTGCAAAAAAAATGATTGACTAATTGGCGGTGTGACAAAAGGTATCCATTTCCACATTTTGAAATAAATAATAACCAATAGCAAAAACATAGATACTGAATTCATGATTATTTCTGCATATATTAAAACTTTAATAAACTACATGGAACTACGAAAAAAAGCATTGCAAACCAATTATTACATTTTTAACACTTCTTAAGTATTTAATGTTTTATTAAAATTTATATACAGGAAAAATATATTGTAAAACGAATGTTTTACCGCGACTTGGCCTTTTAATACGGACTTGTAAATATTCTTTCATATCTACTGATTTTGATTGATGACTTACTTTGCGGAAATTCATTGTGGACTCAGCAGGATTGATGCTTCAGCGTTCTTTATAATTCCAGGTACTGACAAACGTTATCAATCTCAGTTCCAGGCGGAAGTATCGGAACATTAATCTAATAAATCTATAGCTTTACGTAAGCGCTTATTTTGGAGAAATTTTTATCTTCCAAATTCTTTGAATTCGTAAACATTTATCCAATGAAAATACAGAGAAATCTATATAAGGACACTTAACCCTAGTTAACTAATCTATACATTGTTACGTAATAACTAAACATTAATCGAGCGGACTACGCAAATGAAAACTTGTTACATGGCTTGAAGTTTTGTTAATTAGCAACCAAATAAAATAAATGTTTAATTACGATTCCACACAGCGACACACATGTCGGAATTGTGAGCGCCCCAAATAGCTTACTTGCATCTCATGCAATGGTGTTTCGTCATTCACCTAGCCTTGGATACTAGATAGACACAGATAGCACATTCCACGTAGGATTAACAGATACTTCTATGTTGAATGGTTTTCCCAGAATATCCTGTATCCATGACCTTGATATCACGCCTCAAAGTCATAATCTGTAGTCGCTTTCATAGCCAGGGATGAGTGTAAATCACAACCTAACTAGTGTATGACCGCAAGCGCATCGTCATTCACTGTTTACTTGTAATAAGAAGGTAGACAAGGTTGCAGGAGCCAGGGGTACGCGGAACGAGATACACTCGACTTTCGTGCAGAAGGACGTCCTCGAACGGATGAATGTTTAGTTATCCAGCGTTAAGGAACTGTGCATTTGTTAGCTTTATAGAGAGTCGTTAATTGGAGCGAATACAAATTTGTTATTATTTTGCTATTCCAATATTTGTTCACTAATATAGTGCAAACATCTTATAAATAACGCTTATTGCGTATAATCTGTTATCTTTGCTTGTTGATTTTTGTTACTTCAATAGTTTAATTGTATTCTTTTATATAGTTTATTTATATATTGGGATACTGTGGGATCAACTTGATTATATGAAAAGTATTTTCTTAATAACTTTACTGGATCAAATGGTTGTTTGATGCTTGAGGCTTAGGCTTGTCTATTTCACCTTCTTCGTCCACTTGTTGTTCCTCACTTTTTCTCACGTTTTACAGAATTTCTTCGTCAGTAAGTGGCACTGTTCTACCTAGGCTATCGTTAACATTATATAAATTTCAGTCGAGGTATAAACATGTGCTATATAATAAAGCAAGAAAACAACAAAGAAAATAACGTACACAGCTCTAGTTCTTAGTAATTTTAGCAATTCAGAAAGTACTGATTAACTCTTAATAATGCCATATTGCTGTCATTATTTAGAGTGAGTGTGATGCTATATAGAGCGTATCAGAAACACGGTAAACCAAAGTTAAGTAATTTGGACGTTTTTAGGACTTTGTCGTTAAGTCGAGTATCGTTGTATAGAGTTTACACTCTATCTGTTTTTTTTAAATAATTATTTCTATTGAAGTTATAATAATAGGTAACGATTATTCTTACAAAATTAAAAGTTTCAGAGAGAGAATAAACTCCAAACCTGCTGATATCAATTGATATTCTACCGCCAATTTCCAAGACTTAACAAAACATAGGCTGTGCATAGCGATATTTTTAAGTATTTCAATCACTGTAAATACATTTAAGAAAGCTTAATTGTAATAATAAAAGCACAGTCACAGTTTTTCCTGTAGGAGTAGCGATTGGTTCTCATCGACAACTCGACCATAGCCCACTTGCACTGTTATTTCACGCTACTAAAGATCGTGCTAGAAAAGGCTGACGTAATGCAAAATTAGGATCGACGTACGGTACATTAAAGGAGGTCAAAGCAAATTACTGGGAAAGGTTGTCGAAATTGATATTTTTTTTAATGATAATTGGAAAAAACATTTTAACGAAATGTGTAAGGAAAAAGGCATATGGTATAAAACAATACAATTACAGCGTCTTCATATGCCTTGGTTTAATGAATGTAATTTCATTCGATAATATGTCAAGGTACCTACTATTAAGATTTCTTTCGGAGCAATATCCGTCGGGAAATTTTATATACCTAAAATTAAATTAAATTAAAAAAATAAAAGTCTAGGCCTAAATAAGGACACAATACGCTCGGTCACACTTACTAGCATGTTGCTGATGCGAAACTATAAGTTTTTAATCTGCCAGACAAATCGCTCAATGCTCCCAAAGAAGTCTTCACTTCAAAAAAATCGTAATGTGATGTTTTTGTTTTTTATATCTATGGAGGCAAACGATCAGGTGCACGATCAGATCAGATCAGAGGAACGACACGACTAACAACATCAGGAGAGTCACAAGTGCGTTGCCATCCTGTGTTTGAGGGAGGAGGGAGTTGAGAAACGGGGAAGGGGAGGGGAGTTGGATATCCGGCGCTCTTACTGACCAAACGAAACCAAACAATGCAAGCACTGTTACTTCACATCGGTTTTCTGTGTGAGGGTCCAGCGGACTCATTCATACTGAAACCAGTAATAACTTCAGCGTGACTCTACCACCTACAAATGTAAAGCTTATATCCCTTTACGAATAGTACCAGGGATTAATTACCTCATTTTGAACTTTAATATAGTACAGATTATAGGATAAAGAATTCTACACTAATAAACATTTTTTTTTCATATAGAAATCGTACATCCTTGCTTATCTTTCTGTATTACCGGATTGCTCATTGCATGCATACGTTCATATATTATAATAAATTATCTTTCAACACACAGCAAGACAATGTAAACATATGCCCTCACTGATCTAACATAACAGTTGTTCATTTAATTTACACCATTTTTCGGAATAAACTATTGTAACATTTCAAAATATGACGTATTCGGGCCGTAAACATTTCGGTTTGTTTATCTTTTGTAAAAATATACGACAGCTCGGCCGCGATTTGAGGTCAGTTGTTTGAAAACTTGGCTGCGTGATTATCACATCTCTTTCAGTTGGGTGGTCTATTTTATTCGGTATTGGTTGGAGAGATTTCAATAATTTAGATTTTATTGACAGCTCTATAATTTTGTCTATCGTTAAACCATATACGTACTGGAAATTAATGGAGTATTTTGCTTTCCTCTGTACTCGCGAACTATTTTATGGAGAATCTGTAACCGACTATTTCTCACTTTTGTATGTCTAGTACATTATCTAGTTGATCGGTAATTTGGACTCCAATTCTACTTTCACAGAGATACACACTTCTTGTCACCTTGCTATCATTTATACATCCCTGTGATAATAACCATACTCTTTGATATATACATTGTAAATGTCTGATCCAAAAATATCAGTCTATAAATTTTATGCATCATTTATCTTTAGGTTGCATGCATGCATGCATTTAACTATTTGAACTATAAAAATTGACCTCTTTGGAGCCCATTTCCACTTGTAAAAGTTGGTGTATTCCAGCTACTATACTTGAGAGTTAATCCCTTCTAGCTTTAGCGTGTTAGCCATCGTAGAACTCATCGTCTTTTAACATTAGATGAGTTTGTGATCAAATCTATAAAGTATAAAAAAAATGTTACAACGTATAACATTAATGCGAGAATGAGGCTTACTATTTGCCTAGAATATAATCTTGTATAAGTTATTTCTATTCCGTAATCAAAAAGATTATACGTTTTAGATAACAGAGGTAGCAACTGGAGCATGGGATCCAGCTAACATATAGTCCAAAGCCATTCAGCCATACGTATCCCATCTTAACAAAAAATATCTCATAGATAATTATGTATATGTTAACGAATTTGGAATATATAGTGAGCTAAACCATGTTGTCGGCAAACGCCATTATGACAATATATCTTTTAAAGATGTTTACGTAGTGGGACTTTTCCATCCATCTTCAAGCTAATATGCATAAAGTTAATGATTTCGATATATGATACATGTAGGAGGTGACAGGATTATAAAATAGATATCGCTGTAGAATACGTGTAGAAGTATATGCCTATGATAATTAAAACTAATTTGATTATATTAATAAAATGCTCACCGTAAGAAAAGTAAGAATTACTTGAAATCGATTCGGACTAATGGAATGAATAACAATACTAAAGGCAGATCTGGAAAGGATGAAAAATCAACAAGGGTTGAGGGAAAAAATAGTATTCTTCAATAATGAAACATAAACTCCACTGTTTCGGAAAATAAATGTAAAACCGATATGAAATCGTAATGGTTCGCAAAATGATTGGGGGCAATCAATTTCCGAGATGAAGGAGTGTGCCATTTCGACAGTAGCGTAACGATATTACATTTGGGGGTTTTAATTAAATTTAAAACCGAAAAAGGGGTCACAGCCGTTCCGACGGCACCGAGCGCCGCATCTGATCCGATGATCTAACATTTATAATAATTTCACCTCACCGGTTATATTTGGGACCGTTGTGTTAAATGATTTCCCAGCTTATTACTAAAGGTGAGAAAAATGTTGCAGCGTTTATTTTATTTTGCAACACCTTGTCGAGATTTATTTACTTACCCTTACTGTGCCCGTGATTTCGTCCGTGTGAAACCTTATGTAAAAAAACAGTGATTAATACAATACTTATTTACTTTTATCTCGTGCTTAAGACGCGTCGTCGTTAAAAGTACAATAAGTTTTGAAAGACCGGACCGATTTTAATGAGACCACGATTTTAGTGTTAATATTTTCTTGAAGAGATTTTATCATGAACGCACTATTTTAGCAGTGATGCGTCTCCAAACAAGGCAGGCAGATAGACAGACAACCATTTCTAAAATTGATTGAAATGTATTTTATTACTTATTCCTAGACATCTGCAATATTTTTTTTTACAAAAATCTTAGAAGTTACACGCTAGATTTAGATTCTTATTATAATATATATATAGATATATTATCACAGTAATATTCTTTTGTACATATAGATAAGGGTCCTTTACTGAACCGTTTTTTTTTCCGCAATCGACTAATGCTTCTTAGTCGCTGTGAGTTGTCCCATTTTTAGCATTTAGTTTATTTATAAGTATTACCATGGCCCGATGCACGAAGACCATCCAAAAAAGCAGTTAGCAGCATTTAGTATTAATTCGCATTAATCAGATTTTTCATAGAAGGGAAATTCTGCTTCGAATATGCTCTCCATGTCAAGGGACAGAAAAAGGGTTACGACGGACCCTTACTGGCTAAATGACTTCTGCCTCTTTCCGCGTATGTACGCCACGGTCGCGGGATCGCGCGAACATTCTCCGCTACTCTGGTCACGCGCTTGGGTCACCCGTATTATGTTCCTAAGGGCCTCGCACATCCCGTGCTTCTTAAAGGAACTGTGAATATTGCACTTTTCCCTCACGAGACCTCGTTATGACAATAGACACCCCCATGTCATTAGACAGATAATACAGATCAAAATGAATGAGGACACATTTTGTAGACATGAAAAGAAAAGAGAATGTAATTCGTAATAAACTGTTAAAACGCAATAACATTGGGTAACTAACGTTTATTTAGTATATCTTCTTAAGAAATAAAAAAGGTAGTTCTAAAAATTATTGTACAAATGAACCTTTATAAGATTCGGCTGTGACAGACGTTCATGCCACATTTATTTTTATTACCGCGAAGTAGGTTGCCAGTGCTGCTGTATTTTGCTAGAAAGGATGTTATTGGCAACGCTATATTCTTATATAGACAATAAGCATTAGTATGTAAGAAGGTATACAATTAATTTGATGGTTATGTCAAAAAAGTAAATCCAACAAAAGAAGTGACAGTTCTCCTCTCATAAGAAAATTTATATTATACAACATTTGAAGTGAAGACAATAATTTGTCATAACGTTTTCAGTAAATAAACATATATCTACTAATATGTCATCATATTCATATTACTAGAGAGTGTCTAGTGGTTGAAATTCCACCATCGTTCATATATTTCGCTAATTTCAATACTAGAGAATAAAAACAAAGTTTTATGGTTTTTTGTCTACTAAGCAAAAATCATTGTATTTACAAGCGGCGGAAGTGAAACTTCTTGGCTTGTATGTATTAAATTATTTATATGAGAATGCTCAAAAACTATATACTATACAAATTCTTGAAGTATAAACATTTAAGTATGTTTTACTCATTTTTGTATACTACTTGCCCCAAACAGACACTCATGCATACTTACACATACATACCTTACGTTTAACGCGTAACATAAATTCCACTTAAAAAAATCGGTCCAGAAACAAATTCACTTTTTATTGAAACTTTACATCAACATAGCTAATACATTGCAATAAAACATGGACTAAAATCTATAAATATATTCCATATTGGTCAAAATAAGATCAGATAAATATACAACTCACCAGAGTAATAGTACTCTTTAAAATAATTTTCTTACATAACAATACAACAAGATACATACGTCCAGAGCCACAGAGTTCACTAAACTCCGATATAGGACTCGATAGAACACAATAACCGAGACAAAAACAATACGACTACAATGCGTGAAGTTCAAAACTTTTGCTGTTCATTCGTTGAAACAGGATTATCTCTGTCAACGTCCACAAAGAACTGCCGTGGTAATATGATTTCTATTTTTAAAACGTTAGATTCTCTTTCACGTCGTACATCGTTTGAGAAATAATTTTCAAGCTCGAATCTCCCTTTTGTAATAGCTTATTGTTATCAAAAAGAATTTGATCTTCCGCCTCGGATGACTCTCCGGCTTTCAGTTTTCTGTTTTCGTCTTTTATTTATTAAAGTTTAAATTGTTGAGTTTTCGAATGGTTCAAACGAAATTGTGGAAGGATTAAAGCACGCAAAAGGGCCTCAGGGTCGTTTGTAAATGAGTTTACAGAATCATTAGTATTTAAAGTAGATTTTACACATAGAAACTTTGTTTCTAGCCAATAAATAAGAGACATACTTTCGATTGAAGCTGTTTAATTTCTTTTTGTATTTTGAAAATGTAGTGATTATTCGTTATGCGTAAAATAAAACATCGGTATTCTCTTTGAAAAATTAACATCAATGTATAAATGCTGTTACGACTACGACCATTTTATACGTAGTTTTCAAAATCAAGCGTAAATCGTATTTCAAAATCAAATCAAAATATCCTTTATTCAATTTAGGCCCTGAGAAGGCCCTTATGAACGTCAAAGCTACTACCGGTTCGGAAAACAGCCCAGTCATCGAGAAGAACCGGCAAGAAACTCGATCTGGTTTATCTTTTCATGCCATATATTTTTACAGTAACATAAATATTTACATTCGTTATTAGTGGATGCATAGAGAGGGGCATCATTTCCAGACTTCACAATCGTTCACGTATTGATCCACCCTATAATAGCCTTTAGATATTAAAACCCGCTTGACATGGTTCTTGAACTCACTATCAGGCAAATCGTTAATGTATACTGTTACCGGTTACCGTAATAACCGGTAATTTAATTATTTTTTTATATAATTAACTGGTTTTTGCGTTCGGATTCACTAGCGTCAATAAAAATTTGATCTATCCTAGGGAACGACACATTTTTTCGGAATAAAATATACCCTATATTCCCTAAAATGTATTCGGCATCCCTGACAACTTGTACGTAAGATTTCATTATAATAAATTATCTTCCACATTTATAATAATAGTTAGATTACGTTTTCGACCAAAATCTCAGCAAATGATAAGATCGTAGCCCAGGATGGTAACACTGTTGGTTGGTAAATGCCAACTTTCATGAAGATCGATCGAGTAGTTTCGGAGTTCATCGTGTACAAACATCATGACACTGCATTTTTATATATTTAAGATTATACAGGAAATAATTATATGCATGAAGGATATTATGTATTGGAATTGGTATACATTTTCTATCTTAATTATATTATCTTTCTCACTAAATATACTTTGAATAATTTACCTTTAAATAAAATGTCTTTTGATTTTCGTATTACAACAGCTTCTAAAACCTACCATATATTTGAATAACCTAGAATAATTTATGTTAGAGACGGTATACGTGTAAAAGACATTAGAGAATAACTTATATTTAATAGTAGAGTGAGCTAACTGGAACTGTTAATAAAGCCTAGATGTTACTGTATACAGCGTGTTAAAAACTTTTCCAATCATAGCTGTCATTTTCAAACCAAACAACGATAAAAGTATCGAGAATAATAATTACCTTCCCTTAACTTTTTGTTTCTCTTTTGTAGACGAAGTCTATTATAAGTTTTTCGGTTCTTATAAAATTATAATTTCTTCGTAAGTGTGTTCGGGAGAGATTACGGCAGGAGTAGATTAGTCATTAATTTTAATATACATTCTGTGTTTATGTGCCTATATCTAGAAAAGTACAGCCGATTCACTTTTGTTTATTTCAAAGGAATCTGTAGCCACACATTGTTTTTTTTAACAAACGAGGCAGTCATAAGGACCGCCGACAGATGTGAAAACTCAAAACAATGAAATAACTGTATTTTCTTTTGAACTTTTAAAGTTATTATAGTGTGAATGACAATATTTATATTTCAGGATTTGTATATTGCAATTATTTACATTCGTGTGGTTTTCATATCTTTTGGCATTCGGAGCAATAATCTTTATATATAATTTTCTTGTGTACGTGTATATGTCACTGAACTCCTCCTTTGGCGAACTAATTTACAAGTCTTGTTTATATTTATACAAACAAGAAAAAAGATTAAAAAGTTTTTTTATTTATTTAATCTGCGTTTACTGCAAAAGACGTCACTTCCGTTGCATACCTGCATGACGTTACACCTGTAAAAATTTTACCCTCATGCGCCTAAAGAAGTTTCACTTAAAAATATATATTATATTAATATAATAGCTGTACCCGCAGCTCCGGAACTATAAATTTCACTGCTTTATATATTTTTTATTTTAAACTACTACGAGTAGATATATTCTGATCAAATTTTTTTAGGTATGTTTTTTTTTTCTTTTTCGTCGTAGGCAATCGTGCATATGGGTCATCTGATGTTAAGTGATCACCACCGTCTATAGACACTAACAACACCAGGCGAGTCGAAAGTACGCTGCCAGCCTGTGTTTGGGGGTAGGAGGGAGGGCGAAGGGAGGTGGTCCTCCGGCGCTCTCACTGACCGAACGAAACGCAATAATGCAAGCACTGTTACTTCACGTCGGTTTTCTGTGAGAGGGTGGTAGTACCCCGGGCGAATCGACCCAGCCATGCTGAAACGAGTAATAGCTCCAGCGTGGCTCTACCGCCTATAAAATACTTAATACTTACCTTAAAAATATCTTCATGTAATACCAGCTTATTAGAGTTAAAAGAAGATATGACTTTTATAAGAACTGAGCGAACAGCGATGTGTTTTCTCGCAGTGGAGAAGTGGAGCAATCGGTGTTGTGTTTATATTTTGTCCCATATAGATAAAACAAGTTGTTATAATAATAAATAATACAAATAAAGTCGCGGTATCAGCTAGTTTGATCATAAAAGTTAAAGAAATAAATAGCTTTGGTGAAAAAATCTGCTTTTACGTTATATGTAGTTTCTTTCAGCATAACTGCTTGATTGTAGAATAATGTATCGGAATACGATAATATTTCCAATACACGCCGATATTGATAAAAAAACTTTTTCAATCATAACTGTGCGACGATACGACGAAAGAACGAGACGCGAGCGTGAAAATTATAAGTAATTTAACTTTCTGTTTATCTTTTGTTTTATTGAAATAAAATACGTAACTTGAAGGAGGCAGCTTTGAATATCGAGCCTTTACGAATTCCCTCAGTGGTTTAAAAACAAATCTGACATATCGCCACTTAATTACTATTATTATTAGATCGAATATCCTAGGTGGTATAGCCACGCTGAAGCTATTACTGGTTTCAGCATGACTGGTTTGGCTCGTCCGGGGTACTACCACCCTCTCAAGAAAACCGACATGAAGTAACAGTGCTTGCATTGTTGCGTTTCGTTCGGTCAGTGACAGCGCCGGATACTCACTCGGCCTCACCCCACTCCCTACTCTCCCTCCCCCAACACAGGCTGGTAACGCACTTGCGACACCCCTGGTGGTGGTGATCACTTAAAATCAAGTGATCACTTAAATTCAGGTGACCGACCTGTTCGTTTGCCCCCTATGATATAAAAAAGAATAGCCATAATATTTATTTACAATTGTAGACAATGAATGCAACAGTTAAAATTTCGATGAATAATATAATAACAATAATAAAGACCATACTAGAATGAAAACCTGACTGCTTTAACACATCGATACAACTTACACTATTAATAAAAATGAAAAATAAAATTATGTAATATTAAATATTGATAAACATTTGACAAAGACAAAATAAGAATAAATGAAAAAGTGAAAATGAATTCATTTATAAAAACTAAACATAATTTATTGAAAAGAAAACACGATATAAATAAAAAATATAATGTTGCTTAATAGTCCTGGATATAAAATATGTTTGATTATCGTTTTGCATTTATAAAGTCGATAAGCAAATAAGTATAATATGATTATCACTGTTTACTATAATTATCATTTTTTGTAACACAATAATCATTAAAACAAAATGGCGTCCTAGGGTCAGTTTTATGAAAACTCTCGTGGCAGTCAATTTCTTAAATAGATACTAAGCCTTGATTCTAATTACCATTATATCTTGGACGATATCGTTATTTAGCGGCAAGGTGGTATTATGATGAACAATTAGACAATAAATAATTATAGTCCACATCAATCTTTTTGGCCGCTTTGAGTATAGCCTTAAGTTTGGACTTGCGCGTAATATAGTCAAGGGTTTTATATAAAACAAAGGTAAATTATTATTATAGGAATATAAAATAGGCATTTATTTATCCTTTAATTGCCTTGATATTAAGCATCTGATATAATACATATCTATACGCTAAATGTGTGCGCATCTATGACCGATCAAAATGTTAGCGCGAGTTGTAGCTTTGAATTTTAATATACTTTACATTTAGGGATTGACATCTTACCTTATCAATTTGTCCACGTTGTCAAACAATCCAGATTACTCTAAAGGTATCCAAGTCTTTAGATTTATAAATAACATACTAACAAACCATCGTCGGCTCTATAATTACGAAAATTCTAATTATCTTAAAAACAGAAAATGACTTCTATTACACCTTCAGATACATAAAAACTGGGTGAAACCATTTCGAAATTATTACCATCAGGCACAGTGCAGTCATTATGTCGTGCTACGATTAAAAAAAAACCGACGTCAAATAACAGTGCTTGCATTGTTGCGTTTCGTTCGGTCAGCGAGAGCGCCGGAGACCCACTTCCCCTCCCTCTTCCAGAGAGAGGCGCACCTGAGCTCTGTGATAACTTAATTTTGTATTCGGGTAAAGTAGGCCGGGCAGGATTTGGCTTTTCTTGCCGCGTGTCACACATAGTTTAGTCTGCCGACGCATTTCTTCGTGTACTACAGCTGGTAGAGCCTGAGACTATGTTATCTATAAATATAATAAGAATGTAAATGTAACGAGGCTGTCCTTTTTTTCGTAAAAAAAAATTGTTGCAGGTGTCTAGGAATAAATAATAAAATACGTTTCAATTATTTTTAGAAATGTTTGTCTGTCTGTTTGTATGAACACGCATCACTGCTAAAGAACTAGGTTCACAATAAATCTCTCATAAAGCATATCCTCGAGAGTAACTTAGTCTTTGTTTCATTAAGATCGGTCCACTCTATCAAAAGTTATTGTCATTTAAATGACGACTCAAGTTAAGTACGAGAGAAGGCTTATACGCTATAACATCATCGCGGTAATACCGATAAGAGCGGAGCACCAATGAAGAATGTTTCAAAATCGTTTCTTTTTCCTATTGAGAGCTTCCGCTGCGTGTTAGCCCAAAGTAACTATTCCACGTGAACGAAGGCACGGGCAGTAGCTAGTCACATATAGCTAATTGACTTAGAAATAAATGATTACCGCAAGATTATTAGATCTTTTATGAATTGTGTTTACATGAGAGATTATTTTGACAGATTTCTAGTTAAACCAGAGTTCGGAAGTCGGACTCGGAGTTCTGCAGTGTTCCGAAGAATATCTCTAACTACTGAAACATGACAGTCATTTAAGTACTAGAGGAAAGAGTATTGTAAAGCTGGTTTTCAATTATTTCCTAGTTTTACATCTACCACGAATTAATTATATTACTGCAAACCAATTTTGAACATTTGTAATGTTGTGTGTAGAATATGTTTAACAGGTTTTTTGTCAAGTTAATTCTTTGTTGCATGAATGTAACTGTTTTCTAAAAGGTGTTCACTACTTGGCTGGATAAATCATTCGAGTTTATGCTACCCTTAACGCTTTTATAAATCTAATGTAAGGTTGAAATAGCTAAACATTATTGATAAACTTGTTTTGTCATTTGATAACAAAGTACCCATGTTCCATGGAGCTCATAGATAAGTTGTAAAACAAATAGTACTTATAATTTAATTTCTTTGTATGTTTTCACATAAAAATCTTGTGTTGAAATCAATAAATAAATAAACACTGAAACTATTAAACCCGGAGATATTCACATTCAACCTACACTCGAAATTCTTAAAGTATTATGATATAAAATTCATACTTATATAAGAATTATCGGTGGTAGAGCCACGCTGAAGCTGTTACTGGTTTCAGCATGAATGGGTCGGCTCGTCTGGGGTAGCACCACCTGACCTCGTGTACTACAGCTGGTAGAGCCTGAGAGTATGTTATCTATAAATATAATAAGAATGTAAATGTAACGAGGCTGTCCTTTTTTTCGTAAAAAAAAATTGTTGCAGGTGTCTAGGAATAAATAATAAAATACGTTTCAATTATTTTTAGAAATGTTTGTCTGTCTGTTTGTATGAACACGCATCACTGCTAAAGAACTAGGTTCACAATAAATCTCTCATAAAGCATATCCTCGAGAGTAACTTAGTCTTTGTTTCATTAAGATCGGTCCACTCTATCAAAAGTTATTGTCATTTAAATGACGACTCAAGTTAAGTACGAGAGAAGGCTTATACGCTATAACATCATCGCGGTAATACCGATAAGAGCGGAGCACCAATGAAGAATGTTTCAAAATCGTTTCTTTTTCCTATTGAGAGCTTCCGCTGCGTGTTAGCCCAAAGTAACTATTCCACGTGAACGAAGGCACGGGCAGTAGCTAGTCACATATAGCTAATTGACTTAGAAATAAATGATTACCGCAAGATTATTAGATCTTTTATGAATTGTGTTTACATGAGAGATTATTTTGACAGATTTCTAGTTAAACCAGAGTTCGGAAGTCGGACTCGGAGTTCTGCAGTGTTCCGAAGAATATCTCTAACTACTGAAACATGACAGTCATTTAAGTACTAGAGGAAAGAGTATTGTAAAGCTGGTTTTCAATTATTTCCTAGTTTTACATCTACCACGAATTAATTATATTACTGCAAACCAATTTTGAACATTTGTAATGTTGTGTGTAGAATATGTTTAACAGGTTTTTTGTCAAGTTAATTCTTTGTTGCATGAATGTAACTGTTTTCTAAAAGGTGTTCACTACTTGGCTGGATAAATCATTCGAGTTTATGCTACCCTTAACGCTTTTATAAATCTAATGTAAGGTTGAAATAGCTAAACATTATTGATAAACTTGTTTTGTCATTTGATAACAAAGTACCCATGTTCCATGGAGCTCATAGATAAGTTGTAAAACAAATAGTACTTATAATTTAATTTCTTTGTATGTTTTCACATAAAAATCTTGTGTTGAAATCAATAAATAAATAAACACTGAAACTATTAAACCCGGAGATATTCACATTCAACCTACACTCGAAATTCTTAAAGTATTATGATATAAAATTCATACTTATATAAGAATTATCGGTGGTAGAGCCACGCTGAAGCTGTTACTGGTTTCAGCATGAATGGGTCGGCTCGTCTGGGGTAGAACCACCTGACCTACAGAAACACCCACTTTTAGTAACAGTGTTGTGTTTCGTTCAGTCAGTGAGAGCGCCGGAGACTCACCTCCTCTCCCTATACCTCTCCTCGATACCCTTCATCCCAAACACAGAATGGCAACGCAATTACGACTCCCGTGGTGTTGCTGGTGTCTATGGACGGCGGTGATCATTTACTATTAAGTGATCGGATAGTTCGTTTGTCTCTTATGATATAAAAAAAGTACTAGAACAAGTTGTTGGAATGAATATATTTTGCTTTATAATTACACTTTGAAACCTCATACTTGTTAATGCCCTCAGAAAATTACCACTTCCTTGACACACCAAAGTTCTCGGGTCTCTCAAGACGTAACCACAAATCTCAAGGGACGCACATCGTCTGCACATCCCTTCGCCGTTCTAAATAGTCGTTAATTACACCTTTAAAGTGAAAAGTTCTTGAACAAAGATGCGCCAAAGGGTTGTCATTACATCCTTTAATACAAATGCCACAATAAATACATTCGCCCAAAAGTTAATTGGTTCTACATCGAAGATTTTAGAACGTAATACACCAAAGAGTGCATTTAATACATCTACTACGATCTAATTACGTGTTATTCTAAATGTTACATTACAAATATGTGTTTCTGGTGTGTACCGTATGCATTGCAGGACCAATTTTGATAGAAAATATACAATTTCGACTTTAATAGCCATTTTGTTTATTACTGACACCAAAAATGCATTACCTTTATCTCTCTATAATAATGGCTCAATGCTAATATGACGATCAACTATATACTTATTTTTTTATATCATAGAAGCCAAACGGACAGGTGGGTCACCTGATGTTAAGTGATCACCACCGTCCATAGACACTTGCAACATCAGAAGAGTCGCCAGTGCATTGCCAACCTGTGTTTAGGGGGGAGGGGCGGGAGACGGAGGGTAGGTGAGTTTATCCGGCACTCTCACTGACCGAACGAAACGCAACAATGCAAGTACTGTTACTTCACGTTGGTTTTCTATGAGAGGGTGATACTACCTCGGGCGAGCCGACCCATTCACGCTGAAACCAGGTATAGCTTAACGTGGCTCTACCACCTATAAATAATATTGTAATGAATCTTATCATGCTGGTAATGTGTTTTCATAATATCCACCTGGCTGGATACCGTCCATCCTTACGATGTAAAGCTTTTACTGCATCCATATGGGTTCATTTCTGCAGCTACATTATAGAGCCAGCCCTTCTAGTTTTAGTATGTTACCACCTTGAGTTAAATTATCATTTATCATCGTTTAAAATTAGGATTAAAACTAAAGAAGATAAAGTATAAAGAAATTGTCTCTTACCACTTTTTTTAGGGTCAAATTGAAACAAAACCTTTCAAACAGAAAACAACAGTACGCGGCATTGTTGTTTTAAACCAGCAGAAGCTTTAATTTACTTATGGGATCCTACAAACAAAGCATATAGAGTTTCAAAACAAAACATCGCAATGTTTTTGTTTTTGTACTGTGCAGATTTCAATACAGATATCCTTTGACTCCGTCTCCAATTGCAATCTTATTACATTGCCTGATTAAATTTCTACCTCTAGTTGCAGGATTGCATTTATTAATTCAAGGGCTTTGGATATCAGTTATTAACTATCCTTAGGCCTCGTGGAAATTCCTCTCGATAGTATTTTGGGAGCTCGAATATACAAGATGTGCTCTCGATTACACTTGCTTAGAATTTTTTGTACTAAAGATAGAAATTAAGAAATTCAAAGATATTGAAATTCAACATCGCCAATTTATCGATATGCATAGAGTTTTGTCTTGCTTTCCTTACAACTAGGGTAGCGAGAATGCTTCACATAATTCCAATGTGTTACAATGTGTTAGAAACTGTTACGATCTATGAATAAAAAGGCAGCGGGGAAAAGATTAAGAACATCTACCTCCTCAGTTTCTCAGCCGATTTTCTTCATTATTTTTTGTTTTATAGCTATTGATGATCTTTAGCGTAAAAAACGTTGGAAGGAGATTATTTTTTCTCTGTGATTGAAGTTCGACTACTGGACGAGCACTTTTTTAAAAGATTTGATTAAGTTTGACATACATAATTTTTGTGATAATCCAGGGTAGAGTGACATGATCACCATATAATCGAATTGCAATTAAAATAAAGAAGAAAAAAGAATCAGGCGTCACGAATTGTAAACAAATTTGTATTCCCATCCACATCTCAAAGTCTGTGAACGTATTTATAGGCACTTGATGGCTAATTTTCAGTTCAATAGTGGTACTAAAACCAAAAAATCTTGAACCTTTGCTTTCACACAAAAAAACTAATGAACCATCTAATTCGTTCTTTTTCCACGTTGATCCTTCTAAGAGCGATTCATTAAATTCTGCGTACAAAAATTCTGAAAGTTTAAACGGTAGAAAATATTTACACAGGTCGTGAATTTGTATGAAAAATTACGCAATAAAGGCCGATGTTGAAGGCTTATGAATATCCATTAATAAATTCCGTTAATGTTTCCCCACTTAACTTATTATCTGTATTAATTACGTTTCCTTGGAAATAAAGGCTTCCAAGAAACGAGGGTGGTATATTAGCGTTATTAATTACTTTTTTTTGTGTCTTGAAAAAGGTATAATTATTGCTGTTGTGTTCAAGCTGTTTAGATATTCTTTATTGTTAAGCTCCATTTTTTATTCCAGTACGATGACGTGACATCATTTTATCTCATGGTAAACATAGCGCAATCTAATAACAATGACGATCGCGGAGAGATGTATAAGCCACCGGCAGTTGTCGATGTTATGCCATCCTGCAAACGATTTTTTTTTCTTAATAGGTGATAGATCGATGGTAGAGTCAGGCTGAAGCTGTTACCGATTTCAGCATGAATGGGTCGGCTCGTTCGGGGTAGTACAGTGCTTGCATTGCTGCATTTCGTTCGGTCAGCGAGAGCGCCGGAGGCCCCCCTCCCCTACTCTCCCTCGATCCCTCCCCCTCTCAACCCCTCTCCTCCACCTTTCCTCCAAACACAGACTTGCAACTCATTAGTGACTCCACTGTTCCTTTATCTCCTATAGTACAAAAACAAAGGTTTTAGCGTATGACTTCAAACTCGCTCTGCTTCTATTGGTCTTAGCTAGATGCTCGTGATCTTAGCACATTCCTGATATTATTATTTTTTATTGTAGCATGGCAAAATGACTGCACTGTGCCTGATGGTAAGCACAGTACAATCCAAAAACAATGGCGACCACCGAGTGACACCCTATAGCCTTCCTCGATAAATGAGCTATTTAAAACCGAAGAATTTTCTCAAATCGGACTGGTAGTTCCTGAGATCATCGCGTTCAACCAAACAAACAAACAAACTCTTCAGCTTTATATATTCCAGGGTCAATATTCCAGGAACTTAATCAATTAATCAGTTAACCTTGACGGGTTCTTAAATCTATCGAAAATTAAAACAAGTGGAGGGCTTATTTAATTTATTCAAAATTGACCCAACGGACATTTCATCGTTTCAATTTCCGTCGGTGCGATCTAATATTAATTGAATAACGTTCGCGTCTTGATTCTTTTATGATTTCATAGATCTCAACTAGACATTTTGGCAATTTATTGTAACCATGTTACTTTTTTGTTACGTACTTAGAATACCAGTGATATACAATTTATGAAGCTCAAAAGATTGTTTGATTTCTTGTTTGTTTGAATGTGTTAGTCTTTGGAAGTATCAATCAGATTTAAAAGATTCTTTTTGCGTGTTATAGTCTGATACCTACCCACCCTGGGCTTCGCATGGGTTCAAATAAACTTAGTATTGTAGCATCACAAGGGTCTAAGGAATTTAAATACTTATTCGATAAATTTTTGGCATATTGAGATTTACAGTTCAAAGTAAAAAATCCTTCCTAAGTCCGGTTACTCAAACAATTTTTTTTTACACGTAATTTTAAATATATTTTAAGACATTCATTGAAATATTATGTTAATATAATCGGATAACGATTAGTGAAAGAATTAGTAAACCCACTTGATCTTAACTGGTAATTGTAAACAAAACCGCAATGTTAATCGAAACAGATCATCTATAGGTTCTGGTAACGCCATCTATTAATTTTTATATGTATTATTTCCTCTTCCTTCCGCATATGTTATCTATACTTTCGCCCGCTATTTATTGTCTATGTACTATATACAACCCCTTCCTCGCCAAAAAGAACAGAACGCCAAACGCCACCCACACCGCTTTCTTCTTGGTCTAACGATTTAAAAGAACGCACGGAACTACGCAAAAAAAAACTTGTACGAATTATTGAGTTATAACCGGAGCTAAAGTGTATGTGTTGTGTTGTAATAGTGGTGGAATCGCAGAACCAGACGAAATTTCATCAAGAATCCGGTAAGTTCCGTTCAAAACTTCCTACCGCAAATTATATATTTTCATAAATTTCCACCAGGTTCCAATACCACAGGGAATTCACTGAAACGCAGTGTATGACATTTACAATTATTAACTTCACCCATCATAGTACAACGATAAACTATATTAACCTAAATCATGTGATTATTTTTAATCATACAGTTTACAATAAATTAAATTATAAGCATAATTTAAAAAGGTTAATTGTCTTCACGCATTTTTATCATTAAAATCACTGAATCCCATGATTGTGTTTAAGCATAAAATGTCAACTTTTTACAAATTTTGTTTTAAAACGTTTTCGATATAAATTCATGTTTTTTTTCACCAACGTTAACAACAATCAAATCGAGACCATTTTATCCGAACGGCCACTTACTTCTCTAAGCGCTAAGATAAAATACTAAAAAAAGGTTTACCGCAATGTTATGGTAACGAGAAACACCTAATATTTTCTTGCAAATTTTCTGTACACTTTTTATTATACTTTTTTACGTCACATTTTTTTTACTGCTTATGAAAAAAAAATCTTATTTAATATGCAATTTTATACACAAAAGTATAAACATGTTTTATTGAAGACGAAAATTTATTTACACTGTGTAGATTCTTATTCTATTTATGTACTAGTTGACAACCGCGACTTCGTCTGTGTTGTTTTTTATTTTAAAAATATATTTTATGTACAGAACAAAAAATAAATAAAAAGTTAAAAGCAAAAACATAACGAAATTTCTTTGAACAATGTTATCCATTTATTTCCTCTCTCCTACATATGCGCACTACACCGTTTGCCCCATTTCACACTTTGCAGATAGGTATCTTTTATCTTCACAATTTTTCTGTAGGCGTTTTGGTATGTTATTTTTATAGTTTCTATTTTAATGGCACTACCTTTCGATTTTAAAACGAAGTTATTCAAGGTATATAACTCATGAAATGTAAAAAAAAAATAGAAATAAAAAAGCAAGTCTTACTTCATCTTCAAAGATTTATTAACAGATGAATTTTATTATATCAGTATTCGTAACATAATCTCTTTTGAAATTTCCCACCTTAGTCATTCTACGGCAATAATTTAAACAGGGTCACCAGCGGTGCTCAAACTTTTCGATAAAGCCTCTTTTCTTAATTAACTTCCTTAATGACGCAACTTTCGAGTGGTACCGTTTCTCCTTAGCTTCAGTCTATTGGCTATCTTATGGCGCCTGTGTTTATTTTTTTATTCATAAGTAATATAACTTTTTTCGCAGCCACACATAATAACTTTATTAGTTCTAGCTTAGAGAGTCTGTTACAATCAAAAATAAATTAATTGTATAAGTAGACTAGGTGTTACCGCGGATCCGCAAGCGTTTTTTAAAAATGTATTAAAGAAATGTAAACCAAACAAGATGTGCGCTGTACTGGAATCCAAGAATAAATATACCTAATTGAAAGTCATATATTTGTATGTAATTTGAATTAGATTATCTTTTGGTTAATTTGGCGACCATTTTGTTTTATTTACTGCGTTTGCGTCTAAATACCTCAGTGATTATAGCAACGTATAAGAGTAACATAATTATATCGACAATATGGGCATAATATATATAACAAAAGACTTAACACTTATTGTTCGATAATGTGTAGCTTATAATTTTCATTACTTACTTATATAGTGTTAGTGAGCACTGATTTGGTATATAATATGTTGAAGTTCCAGGTATGTTGCTGATGATAAATCCCATCCCATTCGATATACTATTAGTATTCATATATCTAATGTACACGTTACATGTTACAGTAGAAGGCGTTCATATCGTAGTTACAAATGTTTTTGAAAAAGCGTTTCTGTAATGTACACACCCACTTACAATTTTACATTTCTTTCATAAATTTTTGAAAAGCGCGTGCGGAGCCGCGGGTAACAACTAGTAATATTATAAAGCTGAAGAGTTTGTTTGCTTAAACGCGCTAATCTCAGGAACTACTGATCAAATTCGAAGACTTCTTTCAATGTTAGATAGCTCATTTATCGAGGAGGGCTATAGGATATATATCATCACGCTAAGACCGATAGAAGCAGAGCACCAATGAACAATATTTTAAAATCGGGTTTCTTCCCTTTTGAGAGCTTCCGCTGCGTGTTAGCTGTATCCCAAAGAAACAATTCCACGCGGAAGAAGTAGTAGGCAGAAACTAGTATTATTATAAATGTGAATGTGAGCTTGTTGGTTTGTTACATTTTCACGCCTTTACTCAACCGATAATCATGAAATTTTGCATACACATTACCAGGGGTACAGAAATGGACATAGCGTACCGTTCATTCGGAAAAAAAATACAATTCACGAGGGACAGGTTAAATCTACATTGACACGGGCAAAGCTGCGAGCAAAAGCAAATAAAATAATATCTATTTATAAAACAAAATTACGGTTACCTTTCCTAAGATCTTACGATTGAATAACAAAAGGAGCTCATTCTTAGAACGCTGACAAGACTGACATTTAGACATAACACTTTCTCACGAGGTCTTTGTCGACAGCTGTATGTATCTTCTCGGAATTCTTACAATATAAGATGAGTCAGTATTCCATGGGTGGCTCATAGGTGTGATGAATCTAAGTTTTTTAACGTCAGATTTTTTTTAAACAATGTCTGCTAAATACATTTTTTTATTATGGAAAGTTGTCACTGCATCTGCACTTGCACTGCACTGTTACGTCTAACCAATCTCAGTATGGCCGTGGTTCTTACTAATAACTAGGGTGGGTCAAAAAAAGTATTTTGTTTTGGATCCGACACACGACCTTGAATATCTTTTAAATGGTTCGATTAATGAGAAAAATATAAGAGACCATTTTTGTAGAGCGTTCAATTTCCTATAAATATTGACGATGCAACTAGTTTATTCATCGGCTGACTCGTGCATCATTGCACATCACCGAGGCACCTTCAAGACATCCACCGGCATCCGACTGTCGCCACCGAGGCGGGCTACCGGCGCTCTCGCTACCACCTTCGAGAGCTTTACGCCCGTCCACCGCCGGGGAACGTCGCCTCGCCTCACGTCTCACCTCATTTCCACCTCACCCCGCCTAACCGCGGGCCGGTGACGTACGAGGGCGAGAGGTGTCGCCATATTGACAGGCGGCGCCCCCAATACAGATATCCTTTGACTCCGTCTCCAATTGCAATCTTATTACATTGCCTGATTAAATTTCTACCTCTAGTTGCAGGATTGCATTTATTAATTCAAGGGCTTTGGATATCAGTTATTAACTATCCTTAGGCCTCGTGGAAATTCCTCTCGATAGTATTTTGGGAGCTCGAATATACAAGATGTGCTCTCGATTACACTTGCTTAGAATTTTTTGTACTAAAGATAGAAATTAAGAAATTCAAAGATATTGAAATTCAACATCGCCAATTTATCGATATGCATAGAGTTTTGTCTTGCTTTCCTTACAACTAGGGTAGCGAGAATGCTTCACATAATTCCAATGTGTTACAATGTGTTAGAAACTGTTACGATCTATGAATAAAAAGGCAGCGGGGAAAAGATTAAGAACATCTACCTCCTCAGTTTCTCAGCCGATTTTCTTCATTATTTTTTGTTTTATAGCTATTGATGATCTTTAGCGTAAAAAACGTTGGAAGGAGATTATTTTTTCTCTGTGATTGAAGTTCGACTACTGGACGAGCACTTTTTTAAAAGATTTGATTAAGTTTGACATACATAATTTTTGTGATAATCCAGGGTAGAGTGACATGATCACCATATAATCGAATTGCAATTAAAATAAAGAAGAAAAAAGAATCAGGCGTCACGAATTGTAAACAAATTTGTATTCCCATCCACATCTCAAAGTCTGTGAACGTATTTATAGGCACTTGATGGCTAATTTTCAGTTCAATAGTGGTACTAAAACCAAAAAATCTTGAACCTTTGCTTTCACACAAAAAAACTAATGAACCATCTAATTCGTTCTTTTTCCACGTTGATCCTTCTAAGAGCGATTCATTAAATTCTGCGTACAAAAATGCTGAAAGTTTAAACGGTAGAAAATATTTACACAGGTCGTGAATTTGTATGAAAAATTACGCAATAAAGGCCGATGTTGAAGGCTTATGTAAAATAGTATATTTATTTGTAACACCATATATATATATTTATATCATTGGAGGCAAGGCAAGGCAAACACTAGAGGAGTCGCAAATGCATTGCTAGGAGAGGAGAGGGGATGGGTTAGAGGAGGTGGGCCTCCGGCGCTCTCACTGACACTGCAACAATGCAAGCACTGTTACTTCATGTCGGTTTTCTGTGACAGAGTGGTACTACCCCGGGAGAGCCGATCCATTCGTACTGAAACCAGTAATAGCTTCAGCGTGGCTCTACCACCTACAGAAATATATGGTAATTATACACACAAGCGATCGTTCAATTGTCCGAGCGACATAATCTATTTACAATATATTCAAACTTCAGTGAGTCTGCCAAAGAGGATTACATACTCGGTAGCCACAATCTTTTTCGGTAAAAGATAACATCGGGATTATATGGCTGTAAGGCTTTTTATATGAAAATCTGTCGCCAGACATATCTATTGGTGAGTTTCGGCATCTGCGCTGAGAGAGCCAATTCCCTTCTAGGCTTAACGTATTTTATCTTTTATCAGTTGGGGCTGTGCTAAAATGCTAAAACCTAAAATATTAAAAAAAATATCATTACCCGAAAAGAGAACATATGAGAATAGAAGTATGAAGTATTGACCTCCACATCTATAGTAATATTATAAAGAGGTAAAGTTTGTAAGTTTGTGACGTTGTAAAGGGGGTAATCTCAGGAACTACTGGTCCGATTTGAAAAATTCTTTCAGTGTCATATAGCTCATTTATCGAGGAAGGTTATAGGGTATATATCATGATACCAAGGCCAGTAGGAGCGGAGCAGCAATGAAGAATGTTTCACAATTTGGTTTCTTTTTCCTCTTGAGAGCTTCCGCTGCGTGTTAGCGTTAGCCCAAAGTAGTTATTCCACGCAGAGGAAGTCGCGGGCAGAGGCTAGTTTAATTATATACTTATCCTATATTGTTATTAGTAATTTCCATAAACATTTTCGCGTAATGTACTCTTAATATAGGCAGTTGCATTGAATTAGCTACGTAGTTACATAATAGGAACATTTGGTGTGTGCCGCCGCTACGATCGGCCAGCGGGACGTCTAGCTACGAACACGGAAAGGTGTGGAGTCGATACGTTTTATAAAAAATCGAAATTTAATTAATCTGTAGATATAATAATAATGTAAATCTAAGGTGTTTGTACTTTAAGATATAAAAAAAAAATGTTGCAGGTCTAGGAATGAAGTAATAAAATACATTTCAATCATTTTTAGAAATGTCTGTTTGTATGAACACGTATCACTGCTACAATACCGCGTTCATGATAAAACCTCGCCCAATAAAATCATAAAGAATATCCTCATGTAACATTTAGTCTTTTTTTCCATTAAAGTCGGTTCAATGTTATTGTAATTTTAATGACGACGCAACTTAAGTACAAGATAAAAGTTGATACGTAAATGGGCTTAATATATTCAGATGGTTTTATTAATCACTGTTTTATTATATAAGTTTTCACGCGGCCAGGGTATAAGCCCCAACCCAACTATGGAGCCGAGCCTCAGGAGTGTTTCGGCTCTCCAGCCTATATCCACAGTGTTCCGTGAGACTTGGACATCTCATGTACGATGTGGCTCTTCACCACGCACTGACGTTCCTGAGGGTCAAGCTAAAGCTTCTCTAACGGGCGCTATTCATGTCTGTTATTCCACCTCTGCAGACCAGATATAAGTGAGAGAATTAGTTTGCTTGTTTGTCACGCCTCCACACCTTAATTACTCAACCGATAGTCATGAAATTTTCTTTCATTTCAATAAAATACTATTCCCGTGGAATACATGAACACGAATGAAGCCGCAAGTAAAGGATAAAAAACATTGCGTGTGTACACGTGGGCGAAGTGATTTTTTTTCGGGTTATCTATATATTAATACGTGAAGCCTAAACTTTGTATCCCTTTTTAACGGAATTGGGCGAACGGATGAACGTGAAATTTGGCATAGTTAAAGTTTATATGAAGGAGAAGTGCAGAAAGCTATTTATTTTATATAAAATGCATTAGAAGTACATTGAATTAATTAAAATATGCATTACTCACACTACTGCTTCAATTTTACACAACATATACACACATGTAAATAAAAAAGACATTTTGACATCTATCAATAAAGGACTTCAAAAAAGGTTGTGAAGGAGGTTGCTATGCTCGACTGTATGTATTATTTTACTCTTACGTTCCAATTACCCTTTTTCATTCTACATTCTACAATGATATT